>LN483674.1:183949-264447 GCA_900002565.1 Culicoides sonorensis | reverse complement strand
TTTATTTGTTCAAAAAAATATGAAGAAACCTATATAAAAGCTTCGACTCGCCTGAGTTCTTTTCGTGCCAAATGATCCAAGTCTGTTTACTTTTATAGTTGCAAATATGTTTGGTTCCACATACAACCGAAGTTATATTATCTTCTCCATGTGTGACCTTCAAGTAAGGCACCAAAAGATGATACTTAATACCTTTCGTTCAAATGACAATAGCCGCTGCTCATCGCTCTTTTGTAGGTCCCAACGCAAAGCATAGTGTGGGAACTACAGTCGGCTTATCATTACAAGACTGAAGTTATCAACAACGTTGTCAGCCTCCAATGATTCTTGAGAGAGCTTTTTATGTAATTTTGATCGTAATTAGACTTTCCTGAAAAATTTTCAAAAGGAAAAGTCGTTGATGACCAAGGGTCCAATAAAAAAGCCAGATAGGCGTAAGTGAATTTTGAAGTCCTCTTTCGATCAGTAAAGTCATCAACGACTTTTTCCTTGGAGAATTTTTCAGGAAAGTCTAAAAACGTCCAAAATCTAGCTGATTTTGGCATTTCCAGGGAGAAAATGCATATAAAATTCAACCTAGACAGACATGAAACCAATCAGCCATAACTCCTTATTTTTTTTATTGCATCAACGTAAATCAAAACCTTTAATTTAAATTTCCATAAATAAAAGCATTAAGTTTTAATTAAACAACATTTTTAATCATTTTTCATGATTGGTTGGCTTTATTTATGTAAAAAATCATTTAATTTTTTTTTGTATTTATTATTTATTTAATGGTCCACTACATGATGAAACAAAAACGCATCATACCCACACATACACACACATAAACTAGGATCACGATATTTATTTTATAATTTTTTTTGTTTGCAAAAATTTACCAAACAAAAAAAAGGGAAAAAATAATTTCAGTGTATCATAAATCATTTATTTTATATATTATTATTATTATTATTACCATATACAACAAATTTTTAACATAAAATAATATAAAATGAATGATTATGTGAGAGTGGTAACAGAAAATGTAATTAACCGCGATATGCAATAAAAATAATGATGATTTTAATTGGACAAACAGACATTTTCGTTCCAGCAAATCCATTCATTCATGTTTTACGCGTATAAAAGCGAATGTTGACATTTTTCGAGTGAGATTTATTTTTTTTTTTTTGGATGTGTGTGTGCGTGTAAAATATTTTAATGACACAAAAAACGTAATTAATGAAGAGTATCATTTTGTGTATGCTGATATTAATTATGAAAAATATTCATTAAAAAAACATTGACATGAAAATTTTTATTCTTTTTTTTAATAATATTGATTAAAAAATTTCACATCAAATTAATCCTTGTTAAAATGCATTTATAATTAATTATTTCATTTTATTTTTATTACAGATTACATTTCAAAAGCATCAAGTCCGAGTAATACAATAACAAATTTAATATTAACATGTTTAATAATTACACGCATCATAATTAGTGTTTTTATGAATTATTCTTCCATTTTGAAAAAATCCACAATCAAAACACGTGTTTTAACTAAATCAAATGTAATTACTGTCAGTTAGTTTTGTAAATAGAGTTAAATTTTAGTTTTAAATTAGATAACAAGTAAAAAAATGTTTTAATTTTGAATTTTAGTAAAATTTGGGAAAAAAAAGGAGAAAATATTGTTGTTGTCATGGGTTAAATTTAAACAAATTCGTTAAAAAATGTTCAGTCAGGGCCAAAATTGGAAAAGAGAGGATGATAATTCTATGGTTAACGTTCACATTGGAGTAAATTATAAAAGCTTAGAAGGCTTTCAAATTCCACTTGGTAGAAGGGTAAGTTAAAGTTTAGCAGTGAACGTATCGTATTCCATTGCATTGATGCCGAGTTCAACCTTAAACCTGAATGTCTTGTTCAAGTCGTACAATTGATGTTATGACTTTAATTGATGCAACTGCTTCGGATGACAGGATAAAGGCTAAAGTCTAATAGTCCGATTGCCTCCCTCTATTGACTCACACAATCGAATTGTTCAGTACTCACGCCAAGAGAATTCTACCTGTGAAAGCTCTTCATGAATTTGAGGTTTTGAAATATGAACGAAAGAGTTTGAATGCTGAAATTATGTGTCACAATCAACTTGTTTTTAATTCTAGTATTTTTAGACTGAAAGATTACCATAAGCTGATTCAAAAAATGTATTGACAATTATGGGAAGCTGAAATATGGCTTTTGTGGGTCCTTCTTACATCAACAAGCTGCCACTTTCTGTAAGGCTGAAGAGTAACACTTCAGCGTTTCTGAGAGCGGTTATAGAATATTTGACTCAATCAATTAATTTAACACGATTGCTCCAATGAATCTGCTTAATTAATCTGCTTATTAAAATGCTTAATTGCTTTGATTTGATTGTCTCTATCTTGACTTACAGTGGATCCACCTCTGAGTCAGCCTCTGGATTTTGGATTATACGAATTATTTATATGAATTGATTATTCGCCCCAACCAGAGGTGGTTGTGGAAACCTACTGTAAGCTTGAATAGTTGAAATGTAAAATTCTACTCGATGCCCATTTTCTATTAAATTTCCCTTACGCCTTCTTCTAAACGTTACATTCGGCTTATACCATATCGCACGTCATCGAATGTAAAACTTTTATTTTAAACGTCTGCTTAGGCTGAAGTACTGCGTTGTATAAGCCAAGCGAGTCGACCATTATGCTCGCTCGAAGTTTCGTCTTCTGACATTGTTTCAAATAAATTTCAGTCTAGAATCGACTGATTTATCCTTAGATGGCTTTCTATCTTTTACGGACTAAGAATACAATTTAATTTGACGTTTTTAAATTTTACATATAAAGTTTTTAAGTTTCCGCATGTGTTTCTATAGAAGATATACGTCAAATGAAATTTCAGGTGAAATTCTATCTTATGGATTTTGCTAGTTAAATTCCTTCAAATTAGCTCTCAACTTACCTCATTAAGAACATTTTTGCCGCACAAGTCACACCTTTGTACGAAAATTCCTGGAATTAACATCCTGATTCCTATTTTTACATCATCCATGTACCATTGGAGCCATAATATCCTAATTTATTTGTTAAATTACAGTCAAAAAACCACCCAATTCAATGTGATTTCAGACATCCCTCATTTTAAATAATTTACTTACTACTTATCAAATTATCAATCCAAAACTATCTCCATAACTCTTCTGTTTAATTAAAATAATTAATAATAATAATATATTTTCCCTGAAATTTGACCACACGTCCATCATTTGTCTTCATCTATAAATAAAAAAAAAAGCCACCCATGATATAATAAAAAAAGGGTTAAAATTCATAAATAAAATTTTTACAGACAACAACAATCAAATGCTAAAATTAAATTTAATGTAATTAAATGAAAAACTAAATTAATTATGTACTATGGTGAAAAACTAAACCCATAAATTATATATAAATAAAGTATGTTATCATTTTTTTTTTTTAAATAAAAAAAGAAGAAAAATGTTAGTTAGAATCAAAATTAATTAATTGAAGTGAAAATTTGTATAAAAAAATGATAAAAAAACACAGAAAAGTAATATATTTAAATTAAAATAGTGAAATTGTCTTAATGAAAATAAAAAATTACTGTATGTACATTAAACGGCTTCTAAATCTTACAAAAAAATACTCAAAATTGTATCATAAATAAATTTATAAAAAATTTATAAAAAAAAGACTTTGGAGCAAAAAAAGCAAATTTAATTTCATTGTAATTTTTTTTATGAGGTTTTGATACACTCAAAAACAAAACAAACAATTAAAGTCATTTTAAAAGTGTATCAAATCAGTGCACTAGTAAAATAAAAAAGATGCTAAATTGAAAAAAAATAATAATAAAATAATAGTAAGTGCCTTAAAGGTATCAAAAAAAAAGTAAAATAAAATGTAATTTAATAAGAAAAGAAGATAAAATAAAATAATAATAAAAAAAGAAATAAATATAAATAAAAGTTAATCTTAAAAGTAACTAAATAAGAAGATAATAACAATAATAAATAAAAAAGAGAAGAAAAACACATTTTTTTGTAAGTACTGAGAAAAAAAGTAAGAAAATAAAAACACGAACAATAATAATTTAGAGACACATCACTATCATAACTTTTCATTGAAATAAATTTTAGTCACCAGCAAAAAAAAAAGATAAGTACACTGGTCAGGAAAATATGAGTGGTGAAAACAAAGAATAAGGAGCTTCAAATCTTTTAAAAAAAATCCTTCAAGAAAATTTTCTTTCATTTTTCATTTTTTATTTAATCCTGTTGTTATATTTTTTTTTCAAGTTTTTAAGTTTAAACAAAAGCTCAGAATAAACAAAGGTCTCTGTAAAAGAAATTGAAAAAAAAACTCAAAGTATCTTTAAAACATTAAAAGAAAAAGAAATAACTTTTAAATAAACAACTTCCTCAAAAAAAAAAAAATAATGTACATAGAATTGAATGAATGATAGTGTAATAAATTAATTAATTAAATTGAAGTGACAAGAAGGAATATGAAAAAAGAAATTGCATAAAATAAAATTATATAAATTATAATAAAAAAAAAAGAAATTGTAACAAAAATAAATAATAATGATAAAATTATATGAATATTATATAGTTAAAGTGTTATTAATAAAATAATTATGAAAAAAAAAGTATTGTGTCATGTCTCATTTCGTTGAGGATTGCATTGAAACGGTTTAATTAATCTGGTGGAAAAGCCTGGTTATTTATAAATTTCATAAAATTTAAGAATTGAAACGCTTTGTATTTTTTTATTAATATTGTACAATTTTAGAATGGAAACTGCTGGATTTTTAGTGAATTTTGTATAAGTTCAGTATGGAAACGATTTTTAGTGAATTTTGTATAAGTTCAGTATGGAAACGCCTGATCACATTGTTCTAAATTCACAATTGCAATCTTTATAGATGTCAGCGTCGATTGTGCTGATCACATGATTTTACTTGAAAAAATGAAGAAATATGGGATCAGTGGCACATTACTTGAGCTACTTAACTCGTATCTTTTGGCAGGAGGATCATGATCTCAAATGAAAAAATCCAAAGTGAACAGCACCAACTCCCCTTAGGTTTTCCACAAGGCTCATCACTGTCATCATTGCTATTTCTTATCTATATAAATGATTTTCTGGACATATCCCTGACTGGATATGCGCAATTATATGCAGATGACGCGCTTTTAATTTACTCAGGTGATAATATCAACTCACTCACGTCCTCCTCCATCAACTAGGACATGCACCTCATTAACACTTGGTTTTACAATAACCTCCTGACTTTTAATGTTCCGAAAACAAAATACATTCTCTTAACCACAAAAAATAAACAAATACAATGCTTGCCTCAAATCCAGGTAAATAACATATCAATAGAAAGAATTCCAAACTTCAAATACCTCGGTGTACTTATTGATGAGAAGCTTAATTGACATGAACATATAAACCAGACTCAAAGAAAAATTGTTCCAATCTCAGCTATGCTAAGAAAATAATCATACCTGCTTACAGAAGAAATGAAATTAGCAGTGTATTATTCACACATACATTCTAATTTGACCTATATGGCAGCTATCTGGGGTGCGTCCGGACAGACAAAGATATCGAATCTCCAAGTTATGCAAAATAAAGCCATTCGTTACGTATTTTGGAACGAGTACGGACCTGTACAAAGAACACAAGATACTGAAAATGAATGATATAATCGAGTAAGAGTCAACTTTGAGTTACCCATTGTCGGTCAACTCCTTCAATACTTAACGCGACGAAAGCCACATATACAGCTACCAATTTCAAAAACAAACTGCATGAGAGTCAGCATTTCCATGAAGGTGTTAAATAATATAACACTCTTCTATCAGATGTAAGCAACAATTCAAATATCTGCACCTTCAAAAAATACGTGAAAAACATGCTCTGTTCAGTACATTTAGTAATAGGAAAGAAAATAATCGGGAAATATTGCATCTGTTTAGAGCCATGTTCAAAGATTTCACTAGTAGTTTTAAGTAAATAAATGTTAATTATCTAAATGTAAATGTCTTTCCATGTCACCAGAATTAAGCTGAAGTATGGGAATAAACTGTTTGAACTTAAATAAGAAACGCCTGGTTTTTTATGAAGTTCGTACAAATTTTAAATGGAAACGCCTGGTTTTTTTTATCAATTTTGAAAAAATTTAGAATGGAAACGCCTAGTTTTTTTCTGAATTTCGTATGTACAGTCTTAGAATGGGAACGTCTGTTTTTTTTTAAGAGTTTCGATTAATTTCTTGATGGGAACGCCTGGATTTTATGAATTTCATACAAGTCAAATTGAAATGCCTGATTTTTTTATGAATTTTGTACAATTTCTGAATACAATTTCTGAACACCTGATTACTTTTTTAATTGTACTTGTGAATCACCATCGCACACAACAATACCATGCATAACATTTCCTACAATTACAATTATTATTGCACCATGCATATAATAACTTGCATATAAATTAACATATTAAATTATTCTCTTTCATGTTCATATTCAACACTTACACACAATAATAATTAGTAACTAAATTCTTAACTTTGCCACAGGGTGCAAAAGTTAAATGAGTTTGACATTAATCTTCTCACGTTTCCTTAATTATGTCCCCTTTTTTCTGCGTGCATGAGCACAAGATGAAAACTACATCAAATGTAATACACACATTTTCACACAAAAGAGCAAAACACACTCACACACACACACAATTTCAATTATGCTTTTTGTTATAATAAAATGATATGATGACCTTTTAACACTTTCATCCAATTATTACAACATTTTGAATATATTTCAAAGTCTTTGAGTAAGTTTTAATGTAATTTAATACATGCAAAAAAAATGTTTTAAATATAAATGTAAAGTGTTCACCTTTCTTCCTTGATTCTAACTTTCTTTTGTGCTATTCACAAAACACAAAGCAAAAAGAGACTTCCAATAAATTTTCAACAAGAATCAGATATTTTTCAAACAAACAAATTTAACTGCAAAAATTTACAGAAATAAAATATAAATTAAATTTTAATTCACATTGTTCTTGAATTTATACGTTTTTTTTTTCTCATTTTTAATGGTTGCTGGTGCTGTCTTTTATTTTGTTTAATGTGACATTTTCATTCAGGAAAGTTTTTTGTACCCAAAGGAGATGAAATTTTTAAATTATTTGCTTTTGTTTGTTGTACACGCTCATATATGAAATTTTAATAGGAGCATTAATGGAAAATTATAATGATAAAGGTTGGAAAAAAGGATTTAGTTAAAAGGAAAAAAAAATTACAAAAAAAAATTATTTTTTTTTTTAACTGAAATGACGTTGAATTGAAGTGAATATGACATGAAAAAAATTTATCATCATAGGGCTTGAATATAAAAGTGAATAAAATTCTTTATTTTTAATGGAATATGAATTAAAAATTGAAGAGTTTTAGAAAATGATCAATTTCCTAGCTTTCAAGGACAATCGGAGTTTATTTTCATGAACAATTATTCCCAGAAAATCAGAAATAATGTGACGGACAGACAAAATGACCTTGAAAGGGTATTTTTTCATAATATTCAATGACATGTGTTTCATTTGACTTTAATGTTGGTGGTTCGACTTCAACAAATAATAAATAGTCACGAGGGAGTGTTAAATTTATATTGTCTTATTAAATTCTTTTATCTTTATTTTTATCATTATTCGCATGAATTTTATTTAACTCTCTCACTCTCTCTTTAAATTTTTTTTTCTATTTTAATTCTGAATCTGACTTTACTATCTCATCATAAAAAGAAAATTCATATCATATAAAATTATAATTTTTTCAACAATTTATATCTTTTTTTTTATGTATAAAAAAATTTCAATTAAAAATGTTTAACAAACATAAATCATATTAATTTGGTGCCTTATTCGACTTCTTCTTCATTTGCACCACTTGGAGCACGATTTCCAGCATTATAAATGTAATTATCCCGTCCCGGAATGCCAGTTCCCGCTGAATCACCCAACCATGGAAATTGTCGTGGACATTCATTACACGTCTCCATATATCTCGTATCTGTCACATTATTTGTCTTGAAGGCCAATGCACATTTGTTTGATTCCTCGCACGGTTTTGGAGTTTGAGTGGCACGTGTTTTGCATTGCCATGGCTCGTAATTTGCAAGTTGCTTAGTTGTCTTTGGATCTGTTATCCATGTGAGTGCTTGTTCAATGGTAACGAAATAAACATCGGGTCTAATTGAAATAAAAATTATATTTTTGAATTGAATTATTAAATTATATTCAAGGTAATACTCACAAAGTGAGAGCCCAATCCAAGAAAGCAAACAAGCCTCGTTCAAGTGATTTGATTTGGAACCAATTTGTGTGGAATGACATCATGTAAGGTGCACGATTCTGTTCATAGTATCTCGAGAAGTCTTCTTGGAACCACTCAAGCACCTCCTCAACATCCAAATTATGGAGGACACATTGATCCAAGTAAGGACAATGTCCCCCCTCAAAACTCTCCACGTAATGCGTATTCATTGGAACTTCCCAGACTCCAGGGAAAATCTTATTTGGACATGTACTGCTCTTACATTCATGTGGAATTTTGTAATCTAAAGTGTATGGCCAGATAGGTACCGGTGATGCAGGGACTGTGACTGAACTGTCATAAATAAATGAGAAATCTTCAGCAACTTTGTATTGGGTGTTACGACCAGGCTTCAAGAAGGGAGCTCTCATTCCATTTACTTCACTGTTTGAGATGTTCGCGAAATGTTTGAGAATTTGACGCATACCAACCATTTCACCAACCCATTCCTCGTAACCCTTATCCTCTAAACCGTGTTGTGATGAAATTGTCTCAACTGCCATCTCATGGCCGTCATATGCAAATTGTTGCACTTGATGGTAATTGCTGTACTCGTGTGAAAGGAAGAACGTCCCTTTAATATCACATCCATTTGGATTTTGACGCTTTCCGTTGAAGATTCTCTTGTAATGATCGTAATTATTCAAATTCATTGCACCATCGAAAGTCAACAAAATCATTTGTGGAATCTGAAATCAAAATTAACTTAAATTAAATTTCATTTCAATGTAAAAATGAAATCCTTACATCTTCCGGCTCCAAACCATTTGGAATTGAAGTCCCGTCCTTTGAACAGAAGCAATATGGCAAACTGCATTGTGATGTATCACATCTCTGTGCTAAATCTGTGGGTGCCTCTGTTGATGGACCTGGAGCTGTTGAATTAGTTTAATTTCTTTTGAATAAAAAAATCGATTAAAATTTCATCACTTACTTGTTGCAATGGGACCACATCTGGCTTCCGCTTTAAATGTACAATATTTATTAATATCATCAAAATATAAACCTGCTGGGCATCGATTTGCGTATGGATGGCCATCTACACACTGTAAAAATGACATAAAAAAATAAATTCCATGAATACGTTGTGTAATTAAAAGTAAATCAATCATAGCATCCAGTGACATTGTCTTCAATTCCAGGAAAAATTGAAATAAAAGGAAAATTGGTTTAATATTCGTTGAAGCGTTTAACTGTAAAGACCGTTCAAAATTCTTGTTCAATTAAATTTTTTTTTTAAATTTTTATTTCATTGAAATTTAAAGTTAAATTCATTTTATTTGTGAAATATGGGAAAGGTAAATTTCATTGGAATTGAATGTGAAATTAAAGTCATGTGAAATTTCAATTTAATTTCAGAAATGTTGCATCTCCTTTTGTGGACCTTGTGATCCATGTGGACCCTGTGGACCTTGTGGACCTTGTGAACCATGTGGACCATGTGGTCCCTGTGGACCTTGTGGACCTTGTAAACCTTGTGCTCCAATGTGTTGGCCAACTGGTGGATATTTCAGTAGCACTGTTCAATATAGCATGCCTTGTGGTCCAGCTGCGTGTGGTCCATGCAATCCCTGTATGCCGATCTGCAATCCATGTGCTCCATGTGGTCCTTGTGTACCTAATTGTGGTCCTTGTTATCCATGTGCACCTAATTGTGCTCCATGCCTTCCAAAATGTAATCCATGCCCTCCATACTGTGGCCCATGTGCACCATGTGGTCCTTGTGGTCCAAATCCATGCTCTCCGACTGGCCTTTACGATCCAATTTGCTATCCAAACGATTGTATTCCATTTGTACCATTATCATGTTAAAATTTCCCATTTAAATTCACAATTTATTTAAATAAAGCTCCATTTTTTACACACCTCATCCTGAAATGCATTTTCCTTACCTGATAAAACTTCCTGCAATGATACGGATCGGCAAAATTCCCATTTCGATTATTATCTGGACAAACAAAATCCTCTTCAGGCCTTTTCTCCTTTACAACTGTCGATGTTTGTGCTATTGTTGAAAAAAATAAAATAAAATAAAATATTATGTGAAATGGAAAATAAAATAAATGAAGATGAATGCAAACAAACATTCACATTCTTCTGGTTCTAGTAATGATGAAAAATGCATTATAATGAATAGAAAGGAGAAGAAAAGGTGTGTGTATGTGTGTGTGTCTTCCTTTTTCCTCAATGTACATTTTTTTATTCTCATTTTCATGGTAAAAGGAAAAAAAATAACAATAATAAATAAATAGTGATAAAAAAAAATAATTTTATATGGAATTTGTTACAAAAGCTTACATGAAATAAGTATTTTCTGTTGCTTGTTATTATTTTGCATCATTTGCATTTTCCTGCATTTTCATTTCATTCATTGTAATAACACAGTTCTATTAAATTTGTCTCATTCTCTCTCTATATATATTTAAATAAAAATAAATTTAAAGGAGTGAGGCAAAAAAAAAAACACATAACACCATGAAACAATGAAAAATACCATGAAAGCTGAAGGATATTGAAAGAGAAACATTGTTTCAAATATTTTCTCATATTAAATGTCTTTCCTTTCCTCTGAGGCTCTCATGATTTAAAGTATGATATTAAAATGAATACAATGAATGAATGAAAAGCCTTGTGGAAAAATAAAAAGAAGGAAAAACACGAAGATACGTAACAATAACCTACTTGACCTAAAAGATTTGTATTGTGTTACTTTTCATTCTGGAGGTTCATTTTTTTTTGTCTTAAAAGAAATGAAAATACACAATCATAAGATTTAATCTCAGCCCAAGGTTCATTTCAATTCTCTTGATTTTGATTGTTTCTGGACTTGCATCAATCTGCATTATTTTGATCATCTTTTCTTGATGAAGTCATTCAAATATGACTCCTTTTCGTTGAAATGTCATCAGTTTCATTGCAATTTTATATTTTTACTGAATATATACAATTAATATGATAAAACTCTTAGAGAAAAAAATCCTCCAAGCAACACAACATTTCACATTTATTATTCATTTTGTTTCTTTATTCTTTTCATTGTATGAATGGAATTAAATTTTTACTTATAAATACTTATAAATAACAAGGAAAAAAATTGTTTACATTGAAAGGTTCTTTCTCGTTTATTTTTGTACTTTTTTTGAGTAAATGTTTCCAAGGATCATCAAGAAAAGTACAAAAAAAAATTAGTGGGTTATAAACAAAAAAAAATCAGGAAACAATGATGGACTAACAAATATAATGGAAAAGATACATAAAAATGCTTTTTATAGCACAAAAGTTTCAAAGAATGTTTTTTTTGTTAATTTTAATTTTTTTAATAAATAAAAAAGAAAAAAATATGTTTTTATGGATTTTACTGTAAACAGGAAGCGTTGAAAAAAAATTACATGTTACTATGACCGATGGATTATTATTTGTTGTTAATAATTAATTTGTTTGAAGAAGGGTTTTTTTTGTTACATTTACACTCAAAACTGTTTTTTTTTTGTGGAATTTGAAGACGTTTTTTTGATTTTTAACTTATTTTCAATAAAATTCTTGATTTTCAAGGTCAAAAATCAATGTTTTCACATCGGAGGCATTTTTAATCGCATTGTAGAGGCTTTTAAGGAGAGTAAGGGAGGCTTCGTTCCTTTCATAAGTCATAAGAAGGGTACAAATCGATTAAGTGTCCATACAAAATTTAAATTTTATATTTCTCCACCTTTATGCCTCTGAAGAAAAATTTTCAAGTTACTGCTTAAAAGAGTTGTCACTTTTTGAGCTAAGTGATAGATGAAGATGACGTGCGCTTAGGATTACAGGAATGAAACTTAGCTAATGATGTTAACAGCTGATTGCAAGTTTTCAAAGTCGTCCTCTATTTCTCTGCTTTATTTAAATACTTCATCTTAAAATTACAATATTTAGGATCTCTGATAACCAAATAATGAATTGTTTCCAAGGTTAGCACTTTGATAGGAACGTAGCAGTCTTCGAAGTTCTTGACGTTCTTCTTACTCTTGTTGAGTCAAACCATAGTCACTTTGTCGTTTGTGTATCTGCCGCAGCCCTGTTGTTTTAGGAGCACCAGGTCTTGTTTTTGGATGGCATATTTAAATTGATTGCTCTTTTTGTACCTTGGTGTTCATGATGTTGGTGAACGTTTTCAAACCAATTTATTCTGGTTTCATAAATTTTGTCAATAACTGGCTGTTTTATTTGTAAAGATCCTCTTATGTGTGTACTTTAGTAGCTTCTTAGCTCATTCTTAACATCTTCATTTATGTCACAGTAAGTTTTTGTTCATGTTTTTGAAGAGTGACCATGTTTTGCCTCTTTATGTTATTGTAGGTTTGACAACTGTAGTCTTAAAGCGACCTTTGAGCTTCGGTGGTATCTTAGGTTCGCAATACATTTTAGCTATGCCAGACTTGTTCTGTGATTTACATCTTCATCGCAATACAGAGGAAATTCTTTATAATAAACAATTTATAAAATTTTCAGTTCATTATAAAGAGTCCTATACTCTTTATAATATACATTAACGTAAATACAACGTAATCAGCGGCGGATTTACTAATCTTGGGGCCTGAAGCTTCAATTTATTATGAGGCCTAAAAAATTTTCATTTGAATTTTGTTAATAACAATGCTCGTCAAAATAATATCCATATAAATGGTTTAAGAAGCCCTGAAACACATCAAAGAGATTTTTCAATCCTAAATATGTTCCAATTAAATATTTTATTATCCAATGATTCGTTATTTTTTTATAAAGTTATAAAAATATCAAAGAAATTATTTATAGTCTCTTTATGTCGTAAAAAATATGTATGGACAGTTCCACAACGTAAAAAATATTGAGAAAAAATTCAAACTGATTTTTATATGCTTGCGAACAAAGCACATTGAATAATAAGAATATTCAATAAATGCATTTTTATCCTCTATACATTCTTGAAAAATACAACTTTTCAAGAATTCGCAGAAAAATTTATATTTTGTATAAAAAAAAAATAATTTAAGCCATTTTGTATTCAGTAATTACGAACAATTTGTCAAATTTATAACATTTAAATAATTAAAAATTTTAGTATCTCAATACATAGAAAACCTATTTCTAGTTTGGTTACAAATAATTTTTTAGTTAGTTTATTCAAGTTTTTTTTTAAATTTCTTTTAATCAGCGTAACGGTGGAATTGTCCATATCAAGGAAAATTTTAATCTGCTTTAATTCCTTAGTAAGAGGACAAAATGAGCTAACCGAAAATATTTAGTAATATATTATGCCTTCTTAGGCTACAGATTAAAAAAAAAGGAATTTTATTCTGATTAAACTTATGAAAAACATTTTTAAACACAAAATTCGTTTTAATTTAAAAAAAAAATAAGAAATAAGTTAGATTTTTGCTTTAGAATGAAAACACCGAAATATCCTATGGGCACAAACACATATTTAGCTAAAATTGGCCTTTCTGCTGCTATTTCAACATTTTTTTTTTTGTTTGAAGAATAATTGAAAATTTTGGGGCCTATATGCATCGTGGGGCCTAAGCTGCAGCTTCCTAAGCTTACTGGTAAATCCGCCACGTTACGTAATATACATTCATAACCTTTTCCCTTATAAGGAGTGCTTCTCATAGAGAGCAGTCACTATAAGGAGTATTTATTATAAAGAATTTTGTCTGTACTACCTAGATACTTAAAACTTTTGCAATTTGGTAGAGCAACTGAATCTGAACTGAGCATCAGATCTGGTGATATTGCTTGTTGATCGTTGAAAGGGCAGAAAAGATATTCACTTTTTCTTCGACTTAGTCTCATGCCATTGCTTTCTAGTCTGTCTTTCCATTCGTTCAGTACTTCTTGTAAATGTGACACGTTATCATCTCTAAGAGCATAGTCATCTGCAAATGGTAATGTTTTAAGGAGTTTTTCCATCAAGTCTATCATTGAGAAATTCATAGTGATGTTAAATAACTTTAATAGTCGTCCTATAAATCTGGAGCTAACGACTTCTCAATTTTCTGTTTTCGATGAGGCTAAGTTTTGGAATTATTCTGATCTGGTTTTCTCGAATTTCCATTCAGATACCCTGAGATTTGCTTTGCCACACCCTTTGTTTGCACAACTGCGATTTTTAACCCTTAATGACCTGATCTTAAACATCCAGTTAATGTCCTTTGCAAATCATTTTATTATCCTTTCAATTTTTCACATTTCACTTCCATTTCATTGATTTTACATCCAATAAAATTCCTGTTAAACTGAATTCCAATTCATATAAAACTGCATCTAATTTAATTTCATATCATTTTTATCTAAAAATCATGATAACTGTGTTTTTAAAAAAAAAAAACCTATAAAAAATTTCCTTTTCTCTGTTTAATTTGTATAAAAATTTCATATCTTTTACTCTTTGTATATCTCTTTTTTTATTTTATAATATTTTATCTTTTAAAAAACATGCATCATGCATAAAACTACAAAATATTTAATTTAAACACTTTAGTGACCATAATACAAACATTTTTTATGTGTCTCGTATTTTTTTGTCTTTCTTTCGTATCTTCATCATTTCTCCTGCATTTATGATTTTTAAGTCTTTATTGAACTTATAAAAGTAGTAGTAATATTCGCATATTATTATTATTCATTGCTGCTTTGTGTCTCGATACACATATTAAATGTGTGTGTATGTGCAATAATAACTTGTTTGGTCACCCACCTTATTTTTATCAGCAGTAACACCGAGAGAGAGCAAAAAGAAAATAAAAAAAATAAAAATTATTATATCATACATTTAAAAGAAGAAAAAAAACATTTTCTGTGTTGTCCGGTATCTTGGTACGATATTATTTTTATTTTTTTTTATAATGTAACGATGAAAACAAAGACACAAAATCGTACACTATGGTTATGCATTTAAAAAAAAAATAAAATGTAAATTTATTCACATTGAAATTAAAGTTGAATGGAATGAAATGTGAAAAAAAAGTTGTTGAATAATTTTTATCAAATATGTATTAAAAAGAAATGAAAGAAATTTTGTTGTTGTCGTATTTTGATGTAATAAATCTATAAAATGTGAAATACCGGAAGGTCACTTTTTAGTTTTTTTTTATTTATCGACAAATTGTTATGTTCATTTAAGGCTTTGCTGTAATTTGTATTGAATTTATAAACATTCCATTTGATAAGTTTTTTAATATAATTTTTATGGGTTTATGAAACGTGTTGCTGAATATTATTAATTTCATTGAATATTCATGATCATTTTCTATTTTTAACTATTAAAGTTTTAATTTCAACCCATTTTGTATGATTTCTCGAGTTTACTAAAAAAAATTGTGAGAAGAACGTTATTGACTCTTTTTTTCTGGTCACTAAAAGGGGCATTGAGCTGCGGTGACCTCTAAAACTTTTCCAATCTCCAACTCCAATCTCAACTCGCTGTCTTAGACGAATTCTGTTTATCTTCTGGCCTAATAGATTTCCGATTGACGAACTACTGAGAAAAGCCGAGATGCAAAACATAAATATGGAGATACGTAAAATAAATTTGGTTATATTAGGCATATCTTACGAAAAGACCCTTAAGGTAGCCGTAAAAGAGGTAACCCAAGGAACACATGGCGCTGCTCCATACTCTCTGATGCCAACTCGATCAAAGAGACAAATGAGGCACAATTTAACAACCTGGGGGAACTGAAACAAATTGCAATCCGACTTTCTAGATGGAGAAATTTTGTAGATCGCCTTTTCTCAACATGAGGACAGTCTGGACTCCCTGAGGAAAAACAAGGCGTAAAGTAAAGTAAAGTAAGTTAGCTCCAATCTCATGGTATATTTTGGTCCATGGGGCTAGTCTAGGTTACAAGGCTTCGTTTACATAAACTGTTTTGTAGTTATCGATGCTTTGAGGCTTCTTAAAGTAGAACTCACATTACCTTATTATCAGCCTCGTGATGAGTTATGAAGCGAATTTGCCTACACCGAGAAGTGGGTTCACTTCAATTTCAATTAGTTTCTGATCACATTTTTAAATGCAACTAATTAATATGACGGACCAGAATATTTTGAGAGTCTTTCTCAGACATCTTGTGAGGAACATCTTTAAATTTTTTGGTCCGATCTCTGGCTTATCATAAATATAAATTTCACAAGGTTTCAAACATTTTTTTACAAGAAATTAATTAATTATAAGTTTATACCTAAATTGTTCACGTAGTGAATTGCTGTTTCCAAAGAATGTAATTCCTCGAGTGCTCCTAGTGGAATTTACTGCTCTGCTGTATCACAATCACATTGATCTGAATAAATCATACATCACTTGTTGAGACAATAATTACATCTGCTTTGATTTGTACGAATGCGATTTAAAATAACCCACAAGTGTCTATTTGAGTTCATTCCTGCAACATCTTTTGTCGGATCATGTATCAGTTCATTGTTTGAAGGTTGGTTTGTTTTTATGCTAACTTCTAATCGTTGGTTTTTAAGTAGTGATTTACTGCATTCATGCTAAAGATACAAAGGTTAATCTTTTGAACGAATTGTTTTTAACGTCTTGCACATTTGAGACGCTTTGTTTTCATTCTCTTTGGTTCAGGATTTATAGAGCTGTTTTATAACAAGACTTTTCTTTTAAAAACCTGATAGTTTTATGATCATGTCGACTTCTTCTGTTGTTAGTTGCCGTAACCTGAATCGCGATGCTCTTAAAATTCTCAAATTATCTCTATAATGGCGGTCAGTCAGTCCTCCTCGCTCTGGCTCTTTCACATTGAGTCAGTTCATTACCTTACTTCTATCATTCAAACCCTGAGAACAATGACATACAAATCCAGATTTCCCATTATAACATTTTATCATTAAATCGACACATTTAACTATTACGTGACCTCTAATAATCTCCCAGGACAACATCAAACATCAAAAGTAGAGCACATTATCATTTTAACTTTTAATCATATCACTTTTAATCATCAAATTTCACTCATTATAATCTAGAGGCTATCATCGTGTTATGATATGATACGATGAAAATCATCTTTTTGCTTATAATAATTTAAATATTAATACAACTAATTTTATACCTTCATTAATATAATTCGGTATAAAGACACTCCAATAATTTTCATATTAAATTTATAAATATTTATCATAATTATTTATTATAATACGAACAACAATCATAACAATGATGATTATTATCATATGATAACAATAAAATTTATACAAAACACATCTCTCAAATGATGCGTAACATGATAAAATACTGAAATGTCTTTAAATGTAACACAAACACTTTTGATGATGATAATTGACAATTTCGATACGTGTTTGAATTTTGTATCATATCTTATGATGATGATTATGATTTTTTTTTTGTAAAAGTATGAGAGATTAAATTAAATTAAAATAAAACAAGCATCTCATCAGCAGCGTGATTGTTATATAATTTGATACTCAGGTGTGTTATGTGGCATACACACAAACACTGTGTACGTATGTACGTGTGTGTATAGAAAAAGCGATGTTGTAACCACATCTACGGAGATACGATGCATAAATGGAGATAAAAGTCAGGTATATGTGATTATAATTTGTGAAAGATTTAGATTTTAAAATAATAATAATAATTTATGACATATTTTTCCGTCTAATTAATATTTTATCATGTTCAAATCATCTTAAATAGTGAAGATATCACTTGTATGATTTAATATTTGAACGTGGCATATTTGGTTTTTCTTTTTGTGTTTCGACGTGTTATTTTAAATTGAAATTAATTTGCATGATTTTCGTGGAATTTTAAGATAGTGTGGCACTGAATTTCAGGAGATATTGGAGAAAAATCCATAAATTGAATGATTTTTTATTCTTTTATGATCACTAGCTAAATGCAAGTGGGAGTCAACAAAGAATTTTTGAAAAATAATAAATCAAGGTACTGCTCAGATGAAATTTCGAGCATTTCTCTGACGTTATATCATCGCTCAGAGACGTGGAACTTATTTAAATGGCACTTGCCATGAACAAACCGAGACCTTCAAAAACCTCCAAGTCTCAATATGAGCTCAAATTTGATATGAAAGACTTTCCTTCACTTTGATTTTCATTTCCGGTACAAATTTCGCCTCGTTTCTTCCACTTTGTCTTAAATACGAATTTAAGACACACTAATTTGATTCATTTTGATACCCATCACATTTGATAGATGCAAAAAATTTTACGTTACACGAAAATTCATAAATTCTAAGACGTTTAATCCTTTCATTTATGAAATGAGTTGTGATAAATTCTTGAGGTAAAAAAGAGCGAGACAAGCACACACAGTGAATAAATGAATATGATTTAAAATTCTGTGTTAAATAAATGTTTCATGTAAATTAGTTGTAATTTTAATTACCATAAGCACAAATGGCACACACTCCTAAAACGATAAATGATTTAAGAAACATGTTTTCTTCTATCTCATATGACTGTGTGTGTATGTGCGTGTTGGGTGTCGTCTCTCCCTTGTCTTATATCTTGTCGTACTGTCTTTTTTGAATATTAGGTGCTTTTATGCTAATTGTTATTATATGTTACACTTGTTGTTGTTGTAATTTTACATATATTTGAAATTAACGTTGTTCTAACACAAGGTGCACGTCTTTTTTTTAATAATAATTTAATATTTCTTGGAAATTCCTTTTAAAATATTGTTAATCACTTTTTAATATTAAATTACTTTACTGAATTCAATGTAAATTCGTCTGCATTTGAAATTCACTTATCTTTGATACGTTTCTTCTCGCAAATACAACACAAAAAATGATGTATTGTATAATCGAACACCGATGAAGAAGAAGGAAAAAAATATATTTTTTTTTAATTTTTATTTCATTAACGAGTGAATATTTTTTGGATGTCAACACTTTCACTTCATTTCGCAGACTGAAAAAGCTTTTGAATTAAATGTCTGCTTTTGCTTTGTGGATCGTGATCAGGTTATAATACACGGGTACGTCTATAAACACTTATGGTATAATGTGTAATAATACATTATGAATACATATTAAAATGAAAAAATATTAATAAAACTTCAATAATAAATTTAATTTCAATGTATTGAATTTATGATTTAATGTGAATGTCTTGTAAATTTGATTTAGTATCATTTTTTTGAAGTTTCTTGATTTAATTCTTAATTTAATATTCAGAATAACTGTTGTTATTGTTTCATGTTAAAATGTTAGCCGCAATTGCAGTTTTGTGATGTAAATTCCTTTGAGAGGTCATTCCAAGTTGAAATGATGTGTCAAGTCAAGTTGAATTTTGTGGGGTGTGTATCAAAATTCGAATAGTGAGAGAAGTCAAGAGATAACCTATTAAATATCAACGCCCGTGATGTCCTGAAACAGGTTTGCGAGAATTTTTTGTTAACATTTTAGAGGAATGATTGATGGGTCATCAAAAGGAGGAATTCAAATTCAATTAGTCGTGAAACTCTTTACGTTTTGATATGACTTTCATGTAAGAAAAGCTGCATTAAATTCTCATTCAAGAAATTCTCGTAATTCAGGTAACTCCTCAATTCCTGTACTTCTTGATACTTCCCTTCAAATTCCATCAACTAAAATCAAGCTTTTCCTGAATTGAAACGTCCTCAAAACCAAACGCAACAATTTATAATGAAAGGTGCAGTATCTAAATATTACCAACAATCTCTTACACCATATACACGAAGAATGCATTAATACAAGTAAATTTGTAATATAATAACTGCACCAACATACCAGTTTTTGACATTACACATTACAACAAAAAAAAATTACAATATTATTTCATTACATGATCTCTAAACCGAACATATGACATAAAATGCACCATAAAAACACAGCTCACTCATATATGAATGAAATGGAAAACAAATACACAGAGGCACTACTTCAACTTTTATTATATTTCATAAGTTGTTGATAGTGAACTTTAAATTTTTTTTTTATACTTTTTTTTGTTTAAACATTCAAATAAAATTTGCATTTCATTTTACGATGAGAAAGGTGATAATGTTGATGATGTTGCATGATAAAGTTGCTTGGAACACACGTTTACTTATAACAAGTTACGTTAACAGGTTTAAAATGAAAATGAAAGAAATATATTTTTAAACTTAAAAAAAAGTAGACTGTTGTTAGCTGAGATTATTTAATGTTAAATGATAAATTAATTCCGATTTACATTTTGTTTTTTGGATAAATTTAAATTTTGAGTTAAATTATTATGATGATGCAACAAAACGATGATAATGCAATTTTATATTCAAACATAAAGTTGTTCGAAATTTAAATGAATATGGTTAAGGAAATAACGGTTATGTGATTTCTAAGTAGGCGATGTTTTGCGCCATCTATGATTTGAATGAATACACTCTTATGAAAAAAATATCTCTGGAAAAGTGACATCTTACGGATTTGCCAAATTTTCAAATTTAATGTTTATGATGAGTCGTTTGAATTTTCTATTTACAATGCAATTCATTCTAACTGCCTTGAAACAAATAAACTCTATTGAAGTGAAATTAATTCTTATCAAGAAAAAAATTTTGGCATTATGATAATCCGATATGAAGTATAATTAAAATGAAACAGATCATTTTTTATGTATTGACAGCTTATCTAACTAATTATACTGCAAAAAAGTTTTATTCACTTTGCTAAGGTCGTAAGTGGATTTAAGGCATTGATACTAAATGCAATTAGAAGATGTTTCTTGACTCATGCTATCTTACTCATGGTCTCAATAAAGGTTGTTGAATTGAGACTTGACTTTGAGGTTGTCTTCTTCAATTCTGTACACTTTTGCATTAGTACCTACTGGAAGTTTTGCAGCACATTTAAGGTTGGCAGATCGATTCTCGCTCCGGCTATTAAACTTTACAATCTCAAATGTCCATTTTTCCGGGTACTCAATTTGAGTTAAAGACTAGATAAAGGTGGAGACTGCTTGAGATGGGAGGATAAAAGCTAAGTCCCTCGGATGATGATAACGGGTATGCACAATGGGCCCGACTGATGGCCGGAGTGCAGAATTTATAGCCGCTCTACAAATCTGATCTGATGTGCAACATTAAAAGTGTTAAAGCTTGCTAAATTGATTCATATGTCAGCTCACTGTTACCTTATAAAGAAGTCACCTATATAATTTAATTTTATCTGAAATTTTATTTACAATAACTTTATAAATCTTACCTGATTCCTGGTCCGCGGTGCAATTTCATCTGATCATGGAAGCTTCCTAATTCCATTTTCACTGAAATTAGAGATAAAAATATTAGTCATCATATTTTTTTATATATCACTACTTCTTCGGTAGTATTACGCCTACCGTTTATGTATATAAAAATTAATTTTTTCCTGTTTCATTTCAACTGTAATTGATATGAAACGAATCTTATCAAACAAAGACCTTAATTGTTTTGCTCATTCTACTATATCACTATAGTCAAATTCTGGATTCAAATGGTCGCTTCTTCGTCTTCAAAACACCAAAATGTGCCACATTGTCTAACAAATTACTTTGATGAAAGAAAAGTGAAAAGTATTGAAAAAATTATATCTTCTAATATTGACATGGGTTGAAAAAAAAAACGACTTCTGTTTCATTTCAAAGTCACACTTGCCAAAAATTTTTGGTAACTTTTGTCAAAAATGTGTTACTTTGTGCCTGGTCAAATTTCACTCTTATTATTTATTTAAAATGAAATTTAATATCTAAATAATCTTTTTGATGACAAAATTCTTTCTTTCAAGTTTTTGGTGTGAAATGAACTTTTTTTCTTTCATATTATTATTTTGAAGTGAAGTTCTATCTTTGGGTGGCGTTCACAGCTTGAATACAAAATTGATCAAATTTCGTTCTTTTTTATCTATTGAAGAGTTTTGACACTTTAGTTTTTTAATCAATTACCACACAGAAATTTTCCATGTAAATTAAATCTTAAATCAACTCATTTCAATGTGAAAGAAGATTCCCTTTCAAAAATCAGAGATTTCTCTTAAACTATGAAAAAAATTAAATTTCAAGTTCACTCTCATAAATTTAAAGTAAATCTTCATAATAAAAAATGTCACAAAATTTTTTAATTTTTTGCATAATTTCTCTTTCAAACTAAATTTTATGGTGATATGATGTAACATTAGGTAACGTAGGTAATAAACAAAAAAAAACAAAATATTCTTTTATTGTCAAAGAACTATTTCATGAAAAAACCGTAATAATTTTTTGTTTCTCTTTATGACTTTAGTCCATTTTTACTTGTGTAAAAATGTTTAAAAAAGAAAAATATGAAAACATTTTCGACCTGGACACAAATTGTTACATAACATTCGGTAATATAATAAAAAATAATGCAGGCAGTAGTTAAAAAGAGCAAAAAATACAAATGAAAAAATGGACTTTTATTGTATGATGTTACACAGTGATACACTATCGTAAATAGAGTTCTCAGAACATAATTTTTGTTCCATAATTTTATTTATTTAAATCATTTATGACTTAATGAGACATACGAAGAGAAATTCTTATTATGCAATATGTACGATATGCAAAAGTGACCTTAAAAAATTATGTAATAATTACGTAAAGTACTAAGAAAATTTAAAATACTATAAAAAATACAAAAGAAAGTAAGTTTGTAGAATACTGGATCATGCAATGTTACATAATTTTACTTTTTAAATAGATTTTGGATCATTTTTTATTGGTTTTTTGTTTGTTTAATTTTAGGTTTCCTTGTGACAAACCTTGAAGACGTTTTTTTCTGGGTCATTAGTGATGATGATTTTTTTTGAGGATTGTTTTACTTTAACTTTTAGGAATTATTAAAGTAAAAGTATTTTTTTTTGGTGTCGTCTTGATTTAAAAGGAATATTTTGCTGTAAGTGACCTTAAGTAAGTATTTTGTTTCAGTTTCTAATGAATATCAAGTCCTTTTAAAATGAAAAATTTTTAGATAACTTACCTTAATGAGAAGCAAATGACGTGTATCCTAAGTCGAAGTGTCTAATAGCATACACAAGACCAATTATTAGATCTTAGCCTTTATCCTGTGATCCAAAGTAGTCAACACTTATTCAACTTCAAATTACTAAGATCGAACTCGGCATTTATGAGATGCAATGCAATATGTTCACCATTGAAATCTCTCCCATGCAGCAACTGGATTTCTGCAGATCAGATCAGATCAAATATGTAACAGCTATTAAGCCAGCGCTCAGGCCCAATCGGGCCCATTGTGCATTCTCGTTATTATCATCCGAAGAACTTAGCTTTTATCCTGTGATCCCAAGCAGTCGCCACCTTTATCTAGCCTTTAACATAAATTGAGTAGCCGGAAAAAAGAGCACTTGAGATTGTATAGTTGAATGGCTGGAGCGAGAATCGAACTGCCAAACTAAATATTGAGTTCAGCACACTAGCCAATGCACCGTACAATCGCTGATTTCTGCTTACCTACCTTGTTGATTGGAAAACCCAGCAAATAAGCATCGAAGACCTAAAAAAGGCACCTGATCCACCAAAAAGTCAGAAGAAAAGTTTTTGACCAAATTGGCATATTTTCCCAGCATTGAGTGATTCAACATCATGGTTAAAAATCATTCGAGTGCCTCATTGTCAATTTAAAATCCAATATGAACCATGAATATTACTAAATTGATGATTTCTCACGCTCAAATGTTCGAAATCATTTCATCATCCAAAAATCACTGTATCAAAATATCTTTAACCACTATTTTTTTCATACTCATTCAAATATAAATTTGACATGAACTCATATCCATATACTTCAATCGAATTCAATTGAAGATCAGATGAAAAAAGAATCAAAATTGACGAACTTTTTTCACGCAATCCATATTTCACTTTTTTTTATTCCTCTCTTTTGCATGTCGAACCACAATTGAAAATCCAAAAATAGTTTCATAAAAAATGTTCAATTTGCGGTATTTAAAAAGCAAAATCATCACACGGATCACATTCATATTAAGTTCATGATGTATTATGATAATTATTATACAAAACATATGAATTTATCATTATCTAAATTAATTTTATTTTTTTTTATATTTTTAGCTCTCATTGAATGATTGTTAGGAAAGAAATAAACATACATTGGATAACAAGCAAAGATGTGAAAATACAAATCGTGTTGGAGCGATGATTTGGATCATTTACAAAATAATTTGTATTACTTTTCATTATGTTCAGTTAACAGTTAAAGATCATTTACGTTTCAGAATCTATGAATGACACAGCAAACGAAATTTTCTCACCGTTTGGCTTCTAATCATCTTTGTTTATTATGATTGAGATCTTTTATTTCACAAAATGAAATACATTACAAAAAAATGTTCGCACAGTTAAATTGTTATTAGTTCATCAATATTCATATCAACAAAAAGTGATCATCATAATCATCATCAGTGTATGAGTGTAAGATTCCCAGTGAATTTGTTCTTTCTTTGAAGAAAAGATCCGAAATGTGATTAAACATAACTGTTTGTTTATTTATTTATTTAGTTGAACAAAAGTTAATGGATTGAGAGAATGATTTTAAGGTTCATTTGAAAATATTCAATAATTTAAGTGTAATTTCCATTGGAATTGTAAAAAATACGATTATGGGTACTGCAAGGTCGTCCTTGTCGTAGTAAGTAAGTAAGTAGTTTCTCAAGACGATTTTCACTGGTGGCGCTTATGATGTATTGCTTTGTAAAATTCAGGTGTGGCTCGGCCGGGGTCCAATAGTAACATATGAGCTGCACATTCGAAGTTTGGCGACTTTTATGACTCCAACTATGTTTCGTTCTTCATAGAATCGCTCTAGCTTGAAGTTATACTCCAGCCATCACTTCCACACACGACATTCTGCGGCATCAAAGACGATTCATCGTTTTTGAAGAGTGACGAAACCAATTTTTTGATTTTCAAATATTCAGTTAAGAAACCTGGCAACTACAGACCTATATCCGTTCTGTGCAACCTTTTAAACATTTTTAAAAACTAATTTATAACATATTTTTTTGCTTTCTTCGAAAAAATAGCACAATCTCCAAAAATAAATTTGGCTTTCTTGAAAAATCCAGTAATGCAACGGCATCACTCCATGCTATAGCTAAGATTCAAAAACCCTTAGATAAACAACGTCATTCGTGTGCTGTTTTTATAGATATTGCAAAGGCATATGATTCAGTGAAACACTGTGTGTTGCTCATAAAACTTAACGAGTGTTGTATAAGAGAAAAAGCAAATACTCTAATACAGAACTATTTGTTTGCTAGAAAACAAGACAACGAACAACTCAAAAAAAAAATCGATTCAAATGACCTGATCCTGCTCTGTGAGTATTAAAAAATTCATAACTGTCTATAAATAATCAAAAATCATTTAAAATGCATCAAAATGCACTTATATAAAAATTTAAAATGATCATATACATTAAATTGTATAAATTGAAGAAAAAAAATGGCAAAGAATCAGTAAGATAGCAATAAATCAAAACAAAAGGATTTTTATAACTCTATCGCTTTGTGTTAAATTTTATTTTTACAACTCTTCAAAAAATTTCATGAAATGTAATTAGATGCTAATTTTACGTAATTGCATGTAATAAACATGACAATACAAAAATTTAAAGGAAAAAAATCCTTTTGCAATTTTTTTTTATATTGATTTTGTAAAAATGTAAAAATACCAAGAAATTTGTTTAAAAAAAGTATTATTTTGATAGTAAAAAAGAGGTATAAACACCCTTTTATGCAATTTTTTTTTAAATAGACAAATTTTGTGAGCAAAAATAATGAAAGGTGTAATTGATGTCTTCTTAGGAAAAAAAAATATACACAGTTTATATGCAAAAGGAAACAATAATTCAGTCGTACGCCTGTCTTTTAAGCAATAATCATAAATATTCATTATGTCATGCTAAAATCTACCTTCACCTTGAATGAATCCTTCAATAAATAAATCAAATATAAGAAAAAAAATTTATAAATAAATGAAAAAAGGCATCAATATACAATTTTTTTGAAAGAAATTTCATTAAAAGAGTTATTGCACATTATTTGCAAATATTTATGAATTAAAAGAAAGAAAAAAAACACCTACAATGGAAAATTATTAAAAATGAAAGAGTTTAAATAATGTAATGATAATCATCTGTCTTCAGTCACAGCAAGACAATGAAATTGCGTGTGCCTTGTGCTTTTTTTTGCATAATCGATTCTTTTTGTTTTTATTATGATTCAAAATAAGACAATTGAAGACCATCCAAACTCAATTGGAGATGTCGAGAAAGATTTTCTTTTAAATATATCACAAAAAATGTAGAGCGTGCCACGATTTCAGTGTGCGAGGGTTGAATATGAATATTTATATATGAATGAAGCGTTCTCTTAATTTACGTGTTCTAGATTAAGACGATGATGAAATATGTGTGTGAGTATTTTTTTTTTATTTTTATGGTAATGTCTGGTGTATGTCAAGTCAAGCGCCACATTTTATCATAATTTATTGATATTAAAGAAGAGTGATGAAATGTAAGCAGTTGGAGTTCATTTCAATTTCGATACATAATGAAATTTGATTTAAATCATGCTAAAAATTTCGATTATGATGATGATGAGTATTTTCCAAGGAAATTTCACGCGTCATTATTCCATTTTGTCCATTCAATTGAAATAGAGTCACATGAGCTCTAATAATTGCTTTTGCAATTATCTGCTGTGACACAATATGTGAAAATACATATTAGAGAAAACAAAAACAAGCAAGATTTATTTGTTTTCATTTCACACATCGTACATTTATTTTAAAATTCCCTTGCAATTGAGAGAAATAATTTTGTTTTTTCCTTAAAATTTGCCGTGACAAATCAATCGTATTCGGCATTGAGACAACAGCATAGGTACTTTTTATGAGTATACACACACTTATGGAATGGAATATCAAAATAAAAGGTCAGTGACGTATCCAGGGCTTTATTTTAAATGGATTTTACCGGTTTGGGAGTCACTTTAAAAGGAAAATCATTCATTAAGTCCCAAATTTTTATTTAATGCTTTTTAAAACACTCCTTAGCTGATTAAAATAAAGCTGGAGGCTTTCAGTGCCTTATAATGCCACATCCCTGTTTCAAGGACTTCAAATAATAATCAATAATTATTCTCTACGGATGCCTAACCTTGACTCAATATTCAAATGAAAAAAGGGATTTATGCATTTATTGCACTTCATATTGAGAAGGTACGTCATAAAAATACATTTTTTTCTTACTTTCCTCTTGTATACGAATATGAAACATAGAAATATGAAAGAAAAAACAGGAGAACGTCCATCTCTGTTTTGACAAAAAAAAAGTACAAGAAAGTAAGAAGAGAGAAAAAATATATTACAATTGAAATTAACAATTAAAGACAATGAATTTGTTTGTTTTATTACTTTTTTGTATCTTTTTTGTGAGTTCTTCTACTGATATTTGTTTGCTTTATTTTTTTGTATGAAGAAATTAAAGTCAAAATGAATCTGTTCAAGTAATTTTTGTTTTTTGAATAAAATTTTATCGTAGTCTGATTTTTCTTTAAATAAAAGTTTGAGCCAAGGAAAGCGCAGACTCCGAATGAGTTTCTTATACAAACATGAATTTTCTTTTTTGATTGGCTCATGAGGAAATGTAATGGCTTCCAATTTCAAGGGATATGAATTTTGAAGACATTTGACGTTGCACGGGTAATTTTTTCAATGTGACTTGAGTTTTGAAGAATATCAATGTACAAAAATGGTCATATATCAAAATTTTGTTTCATTGAAAATTGGTAAGTAATTTAATAAGCTGTACCCATTTTAAATTAATTTCCCAATTACTCATTCAACCTTTCGATGATTGTTTATCTCATCGATCAGTTATAAATAAATTTTCTAAGTGATGTTTAAGCATGGGACACAAACTGAGCTTGCACAAATGCAAAGTGATGAGTATATCAAGGTCAAGATCTCCCTTTATATTCGACTATAAAATATCAGATACAATTCTATCGCGTGTGTATCAAATCTAGGTGTCACTTCTTTAATGATGATCACTCAACCCGTTTAGCTAAAGCGTAATCGATGCTTGGATTTGTCTTAAGACAGTCGTTGGAATTTCAGAATCCGAAAGATCTTCTTTCATTATACTTCGCATTTGTACGATCTGTGTTGGAGTATTGTAGTGTGATCTGGTCGCTTCATTACCAACTTTTCAACACACAAATGGAGAAAGTTCAAAAAAGATTCCTACGTATTGTAGCTCGTGATCATTCGAACCTTAACTACAAACAGGTGTGCCAGACATTCACCTACAAGTTGTACATGACTTGCTATCTGGCAAACTAGATGGTTCTGATATTCTCAGCACATTTAATTACAACTGCCTAGCACAAAACACGAGAAATAGTCGCTTTTTTATTGAGCCATCGCATAGAAGAATCTACACTTTCAATGAGCCTCTAACCAGAATCATGGTTTAATTTAATGACTGAATTTTTTGATTTTAACTGTGATAGGAATTTGTATAAAAATATTGTTAGGAATAGTTTTATCTAAGGGTAGTATTAAGTATTTATTGTATATTTTTATGTATTTCTTGGCCTTAGGCATAAAATTATGTCCTATAGAGATGAAAGTTAACCGAGAGCTTGTCAAAAAATTAGGGACGTTAAATGTTGATTGTCCAATTGACATTCAGGCAAATGCCAGAAAGAACGTCTTGTTAGGACCATCTAGTAGAGGAAATTTAATTTAAATTCAATATTTAAGGAAAGTTAATAAAATGTAATGCCAGAGGCTCGAAAATAAATTTCAATTGACTCTTGAGGGTTATACATGGGACCATCTCATGTCTCAAATTATTTTTTTAGACATTTCGAATAACAAACCTAAGAAATTGAATCAAAATTCCTTCACTGGATCACATAATTCTTGAAACGAAATTCCCACATAAATAACATTCGTCAATTATTTTCTATCTAAATTTTAATGCACTTCCACCATTATTCTTATCTTTACGACATAATGGCAACTTCTGCATTTGATTTCTTCCTATATTACATTTTTTCTACAAGCACACACACACATTTTAATGTATTGTGACCCCAATTATTTCATTAAAAAATATTATTTTAATCCAAATACAATTCAATATGAGTAAAGTCCAACCCTTTTCAATTCAAACGCATTCATTTGAAATTTATTTGAATTTTTATGACTGTTCACATCATTATAAAAATTATTATTATTAATGATTATTGAGTTTGATGACATTTTTACATGCATTGTTAAAAAAATTTGAAAACAAATATGACATATTGGTTAAAATACTTTTTTGAATGTCATTCCATTTCAAATTTCATTTTTATTTTGAAAATTTTCTCTTGGGATGTCCTGGAGTCTAGACACTCACAATAGGATGACATTTTTAAGAATTTTCGAACAAAAATTTAACAAAAAATACCATGTTCTAATTGTATTTACATTTAAATAACAATAAATCCACCCACAATTCATGATTTCATTCCATTTCATTTAATTTCAAAAAATTGCTTTTCTATGATTAAACCCGTCATATCTTGAAGTCAAATCAGATTAAATATAAAAATAGAATTCTAACACCTTTTTGTTTTGAATTTAAAATGACACGCGATTTTTTTTGAATATTTATTTAAAAGTACATAAAAAAAATGTATGTTTTATTTTTTCTTCACATCTCTCAACTGGACTCCATTATGATTAGGACACATGACGACACGGCTCACTCAAATCAAGATTGAAGGTGTGAAATAGAACAAATAAGCCAGTAAAAAATTAAAAGTCATTGCAATATCATGAAATGTAACGTGATCTCATGCTGTGACAACGACATCAACATCTGTGGTGTGTGTTTAACACCTTCTTTTACTTGTCTCATTTTATTTTTTTTTCATTTTTGACATTATCCTAATTCAATATCTAATCCAAGTCATGCTCAGTCAACATAATTTTTATTTTTAAGAGGAATTTTTTAATTGTGTGACGCCTTGAAAATTATAGAATTGCCTTGAAATAACATCTGTAATCAATATCAAAAATCAAACTTATCCTGATTATTATTCTAATTCTAATTTGTATCAATTTCAGTGCTCCTTGAATTTACTAACGTTCATGTCACATGAAAGGTCGTGTGAAATCATCTGTTACAACTTAAATGTTTTTCGTGCCCTTAATTTATCTTGTAAATTAACTTAAAAAAAAAAATTATATGAAATTTTTTATGATTTTTTTATCTACTTAAAGTTAAATGTGATTTTCAATAGATTTCATTAGATTCATTTAATAGATTCATTTAATTATGCACTTGTTCATGTATTGAAATGAAATTCCATGGAAAAAGGGTTCTTTGGATGTGGACTGGTGATAAATTTATACATTTCACAGATATTATGTTAAATTTCTCTTTTTTAAAGGTTAGTTGATTTTATGATGTTGAAATGAAATGAAATGAAGATGCATATGTGACTTTTTTATGTTGATTATCAATGAAATTTTATCTTTATTTTGGTTGAAAATGAAAGAAATTTCAATGCAATGGGATGCAAAAAGTGTGTGAAATTGAATATTTTGTTACAAATATGAATGTTTTCAATGAAGTAGGGTGACCATCACTAGAATGACTGTTGAGATCTTTTTTTTCAATTCAAGGCTTCATTGGAGACTGATAAGACTTTCAGATGACGAACTCATAACGTGCAATCAAACGTAACTGACAATTGACAATTGACAACTGACAATTGAACGAACGTAACGTATTTGAAAGTGTAAGAATTTATGATCCAAAGTCAAAGTTGTGAGCTATAAGAGAAACCGGGAAACCAGAATTTTCGTGAATTTTGGGATAAGACCAGCATGCAAAGATTTCAAATTGGTGAATGGTGATGCAAGTCAAGAATTGTTCATTTTGACTTAACCCAGATAAGGCGGCATACTTTCCGACTTTTTATAAAAAACTTCAATTTTGAAATATAAAATTATTTTGTTCTTGTAAATTTTTATGTTAATTTCATAAAAAACATTCTTAAGAACCATTTTGGACAGTTTCCGATACTGTTCATTTGTCCAAAGTATGATTTTAAGCGAATTTAAGTTAAACTTGCTTGGCTTTCTGAAAGGACTGCAGCCTAATCTGGGTTAAGTTCATGATTTTTCAAAATTACGGATCAGATTTTTTAAATATTTTTGACAATTTTAACAATTTATTAAATTAATATTGGTAAATTAAAGCACTGGCAGCCTTTTTAGGCCGGCCTGCTTTTCGTCGTTTTGATAATTTCAGGACTCTGCACTCAATCAGAATCTCTCTCAATTTCAATAGATGTAATAATGCAATAACATGTTTACAAACATAATTTTTATAGCACGCGACACAGTTGCTCTCAAAATCTGTTACAGACTTTAATTTTATTGTGTAAATTTTTTTTCTGTTTAAAAATTACTCAAAATTTTCAAAATTATCGCTGACATCTTCCAAAGATAAATTTCATCACACAAATTTCTGGTCACCCTAGATTAGATTAGATTAGAGGGAGCTCCTTGATCGAGTTGGTTAATTGGCTGAAGTATCCTGCGACAGGGGTTCGAGTCCAGTCCCGAACATGAACATAAATTTGTGTTTAACGAGTTCTAAATATGCTCAAGTTTTACTTAGAATACATAAAAATACCTTCTGGAATTTTTAGGGGCGCTGAGTGAAACCTGAGGGCGATTGAATCGGATGACAGTATAAATTGTAGCTCCCACGTGGTAAGACCATGGATAAAAGGTGCTTACTATGGAAGCTTCAGCTGAAATAGTATTAACATAATAGGATTATTTGGTCCGCGCTGGAGCTTGTTCATAGCTAATCTGGTCACCCTAATCCATAAACCAAGAAAAAAATAATTTTTATGATAAATATTTCCATATTAACTCAAATAAAAAAACATCATTTAAAAAATCATTCAACAGGAACTGTATCAGTTGTAACATGAAACTGGTAAAAAATTTTAATATTTGGGACCAAGTGAAATACAACTGCCACCGATTTGTCTACCCAATCCAATAATTGTTTGTTATTCTAAATTTTAAAATATCATCAAATTACTTTCACTTGCAAGGAATTTTAAATTTGATCTTCAAGTTAATTTTACAATCATTTTCATTGTGACTCATATTGAAATCTTTTTCCATATTCCAATAAAAACAATTTCATATCAAAACAAAGTAAAATCAATTTAGAAGTCACTTGTTCAATTTCAATAAAAATAATAATAATCACTAAATGTTTGAATAATATACGAGCATGAAAGAAAAAAACAAACAAACACAGATCATCTCCTCACTTCATGTAACGACATGAATGATTTATTTTATATTATAAATGAAATCTGGTTTTTATTTTCACAAAAAATTTATATTGCAACAAAATAAAGCGTAATTTTATACTTTGTTTACATATTTTAGCATCATACTGAGACAAAAACGCCTTATCCTTCCTAGGGAGTGCGGATGTCTAATTAAAAGTAAACATATTTATTGAATCCAATCAATGATTTTATATTTGTTTTACTTTTATGTTTGTACATTTTATGATAGTTTTTTCTTTGTCTTTTATTTATGAGTGTTGCATCGATTTCGATGTTATCGGACTTTGTTTGGTATCAATTTGAAAGAAATTCGGTATAAAATCTCTTAATTAAAAGACCTTAGCTGGGAATGGACTGATTTGACTCGTCACAAGCCACAGATTTGCTTGAAATTTCAAACTAAGCTTAGTTGAAAAAATTTGCTTAACAACCTTGAACGAGAATTACAATTCAAACATTTTTTTAAAAAATTAATTTTGTTTTAACCCTTTCCTCTTAAAAAAAATCAGAAAAAAACTACTGATTTACTTGTAAAAAATCACCTACCACAATGAAATGCATGTGAATTTGCAAATAAAAGAAATTCATACAAAAAAAAATTACATTTGGCCTTCAAATGGACAAACACCGGTCCCATTTTAAGCATAATTGTGTCAGAAAAGGGTTTAATTGCAACTTCAAGGACTTTGCAAAAAGGATTTCAAACAAAAAAATAAGCAGATTGCATTTTTAACATTTTTTGTTTGAAGTTCACTTGTTTTATTTCATCGTTATTCTGCTTCAACGCCTTCAATTCCCTTTGATTGTAAGTCAATTCAAAGTAAATTAACTTTAGAATTGAGATTAAAATGAAATTTACATATTAAAATTCAATTTTCTGATCTTATCAGATGATGATAAATATGATGATGAAGAGGAAGAAACAATCTGTTTACAAAAGAAAAAAAAATCAAAAGTTAAAAGTTAATTTTGCCTTTTAAAAGTAACAAGTAACTCAATTTCATGTGTACAATGTACATACAAATTGCTTTTATGATTTTATGCTGTACATTTTATGGATGTATGTTTGTATTTTATTTTGGTTTGTAAAATGTGTCATAAAATCATACGGGCACTATCTATGCAAATTATTTTTGTAACCCCTACTGCTTGTCGTTTTATGTTAACTTTGTAAGTAATTTGTTGTTTGAATATTGAATTGTGTTCGTTTCAATTATTTTTAATGGAAAATTTAAGTACACATTTCAAAATAGAGATGAAAAAGGGAGAAAATGAAATATGAGAGAGAGAGAAAACGAGATTTAAAGAAGAGAGGAGATACTGAAATGAAGAGAGTAAAATTAAAACACAAAAAGAGCAAAAAATCGTTGTGAAAGTTAAAATACAAAAAGGCGATTGAGAATTAAAAACGAAAGAGAGAGAGAAAGAAAGTTTTCGTATGAGAAAAGTGAAAAATTTTCATGAATAAAAAGAGAGAGAAACAGGAAGTTATAAAGTGAGAGTTCGTGAACGAGAGCCTGTAAATTCATTTGAATTGACAGAAATCGATTTTATTTCTTCTCCTCATTCTCATTTCTCTTGCTCATTCTCTCTTCTTCATTAAAAAAGTTCGATGAAAAGAGTAAGAAAGGGAGAGAGAACGAGAGACGGGTGATGTTAAATGGAAGCTAAAAAATTGATAAAACGAAGATAAGTTTGTTAAAACCGCTAGATTTTATTTCCTCTCACTTATTTTTTCTCTCTCATTTTCTCTCACTGTCTTTAAAACACCTCGAACTTTAATTTAGTCCAAATTCCAAATATATTCAACACACTCTCATTCAAATTCATTTTTTTTTTGGCAAAAATGAGATTATCCTTTGAAACATTTTGCAACAAAGAGACAGAAAACGGATTGAAAATTTAAAACAAAAATAAAACAATTTTCGAAGCAAATAATCATCAAAAAATAAAAAAAAAATCCTTTCAAAATTCAAAAAAAAAGAGATGAAAGGATAAATTAAATGCAAATTGTTTTACCTGATTTTCTTTGTCTCTTTATACTCCCATTTCATTTGTTCCTTTTATTTTATTTATTATATTTTTTTGTGTGTGATGAATACATTGAAGGGTTGACAATTGTGCACCGCCCATAAAAATATTTATTGCTTTACCCCTTTTAAACAGCAGTCATATAGAGAGGCAGTCTCTGAATGCAAAAAGTAAAAATAAAACTGAATCATGGAACAAAAAATTGCAAAGAATTTGAATGACAAAGGCAACCATAAAAGTTTATCTATTGAGGACAAAACAGGACAAGACAAAGTGAACCCTTTCGTCTTGTTCCAGTAAATTTCATTTGAAAGTAAAATTCAGGAATTATTTTGCAAAAAAATAAAATGAATCAGGTAAAATTTAAAGGGTAAAGGCAAATATTTTAGGTTTCAATAATTAAATTTAATAGGATTACTGTTGCCATTCATGTGCTGTCCGAAAAAAAAAAGGATTAAATTTCATTGTTTTAAGGATAAAATTCATGGAGTTAATCCAGTTTATTTTAATAAGATTTATGGAAAATCTGAAGAAAATCACCTACTGCGTAAGTTAATTGCACTCTCCTTATAATCGGAATTTGTAAATATTTTGCATCAATTTAAATTATTGTTTGCCATTTTCATAATGATAAATCCTTTCGCATTTCTTGCATTTGAAGATTAAATTTCATAGAAAGAAAGATCGTACATATTTTAATCCTAACTGCCTCGTAAAACTTGATTGGATTACTTATTTTTATCTTTACATTTAAAATAAAATAAAATATTTAAATTTGACTTTTTCCAAGAAGAAGCCAAGATTAGTTTGAAGCTTAAATTAAAAAGTCAAATTCGGCCCTCCTAGAATGTTTGTGTATTAAAATTATGGTCAATTGTTGGCTGATTATAATTTCAAGGTTAATGAAAATCCTTCCTTTAAACTAAACTTAAAACTTTTGATCCGATTATGATGGAATTAGTGTTTCTTCTGTGCAGTACAAAAATATTTTGATTTTTTCCTTATCATCATCACATAACACATTTGCTCATCGGATGGTGGTCCAAAAATCTCATTTAAATGAAAAAAAATTATTGGCGTCTATTTTATTTTTAATTATCACAAAATAATAAAAACAAATTATTTATATTATTTTTTTGCGTAATTAGACTCAATTAGCTTAGATGAAGGTAATTAATCTTAAAGATGTTTATTTTGTAATATTTTTAGTAGTTAACGCCATGTCAAAGATCATCATCGTGTGTGTTTGAATCAAATTTATTTTTTTTTTAAATTATGAATATTTATTAAGTCTTTTTTAACAGGGAAGTCAACTTTTGAGGGTAGGAGGAGATTTTTTGTCGAAATTTAGCTCTGAATTGACTCCATTCAGTCCTTGAAAGAATTTTTATCGAAATTTCAGCTCCTAATCGATTTAATTTTCTAAATTCAGCTCTTTTTCGAAATTTTAGCTCTTGAAAGTATTTTTTTCGAAATTCAGCTCTTGAAGCAAGTTTTATCGAAATTTAGCTCTTGACTTTGGATCAATTAAATCATCTCAATACGCGATGTCTGCTGACCGCAACACATTTCATGAGACTGTTGAGTTAAACTTTGTCGTATCAGATCTATTCAGTTTTGTATGGCGGCTATTAAACCTGCACTCGGGCCATCAGTCGGGGCCGTGCATACCCTTTATCATCATCCGAGAGACTTAGCTTTTATTCTGTCATCCCAAGCAGTCGCCACCTTTGTCTAGCCTTTAACTCAAATTGTGTAGTCGGAAGAAGAGACATTTGAGATTGTAAAGTTTAATGGCCAGAGCGAGAATCGAAGTGGCAACCTTAAGATTGATAGTCCATTGCACCGTACACTCCCCACATCACATTTTAGTTCAATTAAGTCAGTAAAACAGTCACTGTCCAAAATAAATCTAATTAAAACCTTTTCGTCACAATCTAATCAGGCGATATTGCAAAAAAAAGAAATAAAAAGTTAATTTTACCTCCTAATATCTCACATACAATTTACTTGTCGGAATCACATCAAAGTCAAAGCAATATATGAAATATGAACAATTTTTTTTTCGTTATCAACCGTCAAAAGTCATAAAAAAGGCAATAAATTAATTTCATTATGACAAATTTTTTAATCCACAAAGTGACTACCTTAAAAAAAAAAATATGTATAAAAAATAAAAATATTTTGTCTATGTTTTGCTGATTAGTAATTAAATTGGATCCTATACGAGCCCCCTTGTACACACACACACACATACACATAGAAAACTTTTATTTGATTGATAAGAACCTTTGCTGATATTTTGTCTGATAACGGACACGAATTTCAGTGCAAAGCGAGTGATCATATGCTGAAAAATAAAAGTTAAAATGAAAAGAATCGTTTATCGCGCTAATCATAAAATTAAATACTATTCGTTTTATCAAATGCCGAAACTTTAATTATTTATTTGTTTTGGAATTAAAATTGGAAGAACCGAACCCTCGATATTTGTTTGACTTTTTATTGCATTTGTTTTGAATTGGACTGTTTTAATTGAAATTCACTTGTTGTGTTAAGGCAAAAAATCGTGTTTTTGTTTGATTCATGTAATTTTGAATCATTTCATTGAAATGTCCGGAAAATCCTTCAATTAAATGATTTTTAGAATTTAGAACAGAATTTAATTGAATTAATTTAATTGAATGAATCTAAGTGATTATCTTATCAACATTCAAAGTGGGCCATGTCAGATGCCATATGCTAAAAAAAAGAATCGACTGCTAAAATGTTTCTTAGTCCATGTGATAAACACACTTTTTTATTACGGTAATTTTCCACTAATTTAAAAGTCATTTAAATGTTATCTGTAATTTTATTGCTATTTTGTAATTGTAAGAATAAACAAATTCTGGGGCCAGACGCTATAAAAAATGTGGGATAATGTCTAATTTAGTGGAAAATTACCAATGTTTTGAAATTCAAAAGAGACTAGTCATGGAAATTTTACTTAGAAATCACAAAAATAACGGATTCATTGTAGACTTTCTTTAAGCGTTTTGAAGACCTTTGTCAAGTTTTTTGTAGACCTTTGCCAAGTTTGTTTGAAGTTTTTTGCAGACTTCGTTCAAGTTTTTTGTAGACCTTCGTCAAGTTTGTTTGAAGTTTTTTGCAGACTTCGTTCAAGTTTTTTGTAACCCTTCGTCAAGGTTGTTTGAAGTTTTTTGTAGACTTCGTTCAAGTTTTTTGTAACCCTTCGTCAAATTTGTTTGAAGTTTTTTGCAGACTTCGTTCAAGTTTTTTGTAGACTTCGTTCAAGTTTTTTTAGACCTTCGTCAAGTTTGTTTGAAGTTTTTTGCAGACTTCGTTCAAGTTTTTTGTAGACCTTCGTCAAGTTTGTTTGAAGTTTTTTGCAGACTTCGTTCAAGTTTTTTGTAACCCTTCGTCAAGGTTGTTTGAAGTTTTTTGTAGACTTCGTTCAAGTTTTTTGTAGACCTTCGTCAAATTTGTTTGAAGTTTTTTGCAGACTTCGTTCAAGTTTTTTGTAGGATTTCGTTATATTTGAGTCCAAAAGGATTTCTGCAATCCAAAAGTTGCATTAAATAGACCACAATTCGACGGCAAGAACAAAAGTCTTCACTAAATCTCTTCATCCTGGTATAAAATTAAATCCATATTAAATCACATTCATCGAATGATATCCATACAATGTCAATTACTTTAAATCTCTCTCAAACCAAAATAATGTGAGATTCTTTTCATAATATTATTATTATTCTTATTAAATTGAATATAATTTGTCACACTCGATTAAATCCTCTTAAAAAATTTGTACTTTTGCAGTCCATTTAACTTTCAACTCATTAAAATGCATAAAAAATCCTTAGAAAATTCTATTCAAACATCTCATGTAAGTGCCAGACTTGTAAAAAAATTGTTAAAATATTGAACGAATATAAAGAAAACCTGGAAAGGATCAACAAATAATTATGAGTGTGAAATGTATTTTGGATAGAAAACAACAGGAATTGTTGACACACATTGTGACATATTATCGTAAATAGGTTTTTTTTGAACCTACATGAAAAAATTTTGTTAAAAAAAAATTATTTGCATGTGTGTCAACAATTGATTTTTGTATTATTTTTAAACACCTATTTAATGCGTGTTATTTGGCATGAAATAACAAAAAAAAATGTTTATTTATACAAATATTGTAAGACCATGCAAATGCCTTTGAAGGATACAAAATAATTCAAATCAAGCGTAAAAAGAAATTTCAAGACATTTTTCTGATCCTTTTAATAAGAAATTAGAAGGTATTTAAATCATTTACTTTTTTGTAAGTTGTAAATCATTCAAAAAATTGCTCTATTTTTACCTTTTTATATTCAAATTACATTTAAAATTCATATTCATTGAGTCGTGTGACTAAAGTCCTTCAAAAAAAAAAATTTCTTTAATTACCTTCCTTTCAATGCAATTCAATTCAATTCAAATTTCTTACAAATTCTTAGGTAAACTTAAATTTTTACAAGATATTGCACCAATTTAAATAACATTTTGCAAAAAATTACAAAACAAAATTTGAATAACTAGAGCACTTTATTGATTTTTATTGTAATTGTTTTACATTTCAAGGTGTTTCTTTCCTTTCTTTTTTGTTACAGTTTTTGTCAGAATTATACAACAAAAAAAAATATTGTGTCCTGTTTTGTGTAAGTGTGACTTACTTTTAAAAAATGTCATAAAACTTTTTTGTTTAATTTTTTTCTTATTTTTGAAATTAGACTAAAAAGACAAAAAACTGATCTACTTTAAATAAGTTTCTGGTTTGGCCTTTAAATGTAAAATGAACAAGATGATTTTATGAGGTCACACTCCATTGTTTCAATTTTTTGTACTTGGAATGCTTTTTTTCTGTTAAATTTTATGATTCTTGAGAGAAAAGAAAGAATGGAAAGTAGAGCAAAATAGTAGGAGGAAACAAAAGAAATTTATACTGAAGTTATTTTTACTGGAATTTATGATTATTATTACCATTATGATGTTTTATGACTTAATTTTTTTTTTGGTTCTTGGAAAATATGTGGAACGATTTCGTATTTGGTTTGGTTGAGGAGTTTCAAGAGTCAGTGATATGAAAATGTAGTTTTTTTGCATCAGACAACATCAACATCAATGGTCAACGATTCGAGATAGTCGGTGAGCTTCTATACCTTGGAGTACATATTCGTAAGGATGCTGATACTTCGTTGGAAACCAAGCGAATGATAGTATCGGCGAACAAGTGGTTTTATGGATTCCAAGGACATCTCCGCTCAAAACTGTTGACAAAAAGACCGAGTGTACCATCTACAAAACGTTAAAAAGTCTAGTCGCATTTGGCGGGTCCAAAACCTGGCCATCACCAAGAGCGATAAACAGCGGCTACTGTCATTTGAACGAAAGGTACTACGTACTATCTTTAGTGCCATTCAGGAAGGCTTTGATCAGGTTAACATTGTGCTGCTTGTCTTTGAGTTGAAGAGCAGTGGTGTCCCTGAAACATTTCTTCATTGGATTCAATCCTACCTGACTAATCGTACACAAAAAAAAAATCAACATGTATCTGTCTAAATCAATAAATGCTGGTTCTGGAGTACCACAAGATAGTCATTTAGGACCTTTATTGTTTATTTTATTTATCAATTAAATCTGTGATATTTTTACCAACTCTGATTTTCTCTTATATGCCGACGACTTAAAGATTTACAATGTAATTAACTATGCTGATGATGCTGCTACTTTACAAAACAACTTGAATTATTTATATAACTGGTGCAATTCTATGTGTGTGTTGTTAAATGTTCTTAAGTGCAAAATTATTTCATACCACCATAACTTCGAGCTAGAGTGGTTGTATGCAGAACCAAACATAGTTGTAACGGTAAAAGCCATCAGACTTCAATGAACAGGTCATTTGGAACGAATCAATCTCAACCAAGCCTCTGGGCTATTCCAAAAGGAACCTAAGAGCCACTTATTTGTTGATCAATGACATTCAACAAGGTCTGCCAACATCACGAGTGCAACACTGGAAACAGCAAGTCTAAAAAATGGATGTAGCACTCTACCGTTCAATCCCTTGTCATACTAAAACAACTTCCTTCTGTTTCAAATGCATCACTACGCACAATTAAATAATCGTTTGGTTACCACTTCCTTAATTCAATTATCTATTTCTCCCTTTTTTTCCAAGTCACCACACGAGTCTGCCACGATTTTACAAAACATCACCTATAACCCAAAAAAATAGACACCTTTATGGATGACCACCCAAAAAACATACCAATACAAAATATCAAACAATTTATTATCTATTTCATTTAATTTTTTTTAACAGTTATCTTCTCTGCATGCTCTCCATATACCTTCAATTTATTATCAATCAACTCTATGTGTGTCAAACACATGAAAATAATAATCATAATAAATGAAATGTAATTCTAAACCCAACCAATTTACTGATTTTTATTTTTTTTTTAAATAAAAACATAAAATTTCACAAAATAAACACATTTCAAAATAATTTTCAAACATTGTCATCATTTTATAATTTATCTATTTACAGCCAAAAAATTATGAACGAACAAAACAGTAACCAGAAACATTTCAATTGTAAAATCATTTCAATGCAATCCTAATAACAAATAAATTGAACAAAATTGACATAAATATAGTTTAATTGATATCTAAACACAACACTTTATAACAATGGATTAGATTTTTGTTGAATGAACTGAAGCTCAGCATGAAATTTTGCAAACAAATCCATTCAATTTTATTGTGTGTGTGTGTGTGTTTGTATAAAAATATTGTGTGGGTGATGTCTTTTTTTTAAAGTGAACTTTTTATAGAAAAGCGTTCAAGTGAAATTATCCCAAAAAAATTGTTTGTTTAATTTTATTATTATTATCTCACTTTGTACGAAGGCATTCAATTGCTTTTTAACCAAGAAAGTATTTATTGGTCAGTTTATTTATTTAATTTTTGTTTTTTTTTCTATCATTTTTTTATTATTAAGAAATGGATACAAAATAAAATGTTTGGTAAAATCAGTATGGGGTGAAATTGATTGGAAGACACAATAAGGATTTTAACTCTCAGCTGTTTTTCGTCTCTTCAGGTGACAGTTAAAGAAAAAAAAACAAAAATTATGAGCAAAGAAAACAGTTAATTGTTGTTAAAAGATCTTAATCTTTGGTGACCTAAACGCCAATCAATCTGAAACTATAAACGACCTTACAGTTTTTTTTCTAGTTTGAGGAAATTCTTTATCTAGGGCATTTTAGGGTCTCATACGGGTCTTTAGGGTCTCATACGGGTCATTAGGGTCTCATTTTCAGGATTTTCTTCCAAGCTCTCTCTTCAGAATTAAAAAAATGGTCAAGGCGCCATCTACCGTAAGAAAATATCAAGAATTCAGCTCGAGTATGGAATTTCGAAGCCTGAAGTTCTCACTCATGAGAAACGGTTGTATTTATGTAATAAAAATTAACATATCAGTTGAAATGTTGTGTGGGTCACTGAGACCCTGAGAATTGAAACAATATCTCACCTCAAGTCGCCTGTTGCATGTTTAGATTAGATTAGATTAGATATGAACAAGCTCCACCGCAAACCCAATGGTTTTATAGTGTTCATACTACTTCAGCCGAAGCTTCCATACTAAGTGCTTTTTATTTATGATCTAACCACGTGGGACCTACAATTTATACTGTCATCCGATCCAGTCGCCCTCAGGTTTCACTCAGCATCCCTAAAAATTCCTTAAGGACTTTTATGTATTCTAAGTAAAATTGGAGCACATTTGGAACTCGAAAAACACAAATTAATTTTCATATACGGGACTGGATTCGAACTTCCATAGCAGGATTCTTTCCAATCATACCAGCCACTTAACTAAGTCGTTCAACGAGCTCCTGAATGCTTAAAAACAGATTTCTTAGGCTTCTACAATCATGGATAAGATCGTTGACAACTTCAGGACAGAAAAATCAGTTCGATACAATTTTTTGTTAAAATTTAATTTTTTCTGTAAGTTTGAAATTAATGATCGTGTAAAGTTTGTTTACTTTTATTATTTATTATTATTTTATTACCTCAATTCATATAAAGATATCTTACCCGCATTTATTTGGTCAAATTTAATGGCATCTGTTGCCCTTATTATAATCATTATTACCTTCGATTTCTAAGAAGATGTTACATAGATTGCATCAAAATTTATTGTCACGTGTTTCCATAGAAAAGGCTTGTGCCAAAAAATATAATTTTTTCTTCTTCCTCATCATCATGATCGACCTGAGATAACTTTGATTGAAATCTGTCTAGTGACATACCGCTGTTTTTGTCTCCTCTCATATCAACATACATCATTATGCCTTTTTAAAGACACATTTGATGCTATCTCCAAAATGATTTATAAAATATTTAAACGTTATTTACTGGTCATAAGGCGTTTATTTTCCAATAAATTATCAATCAAAATTGTCAATTTCAAATCAAATTTGTTTTTAAATGAATTGCCAATCAAATTCATTGATCAATAAAAAAAATATTCTCCATAAACGGGATTTAATGGCGTGATTTGTGTTATTAAAGTGATTAACTTATAACTGATTATCATGATGATCACCATGGTTGGTTAGTTGACACTTTGATTGTTTTTACTCATATAAAAATAATTTTTTATAGGCTTTGCCGCCCAAAATTCAATAATAATATTCTTTTATTTTAAGCCTACATCTTGTTATTATTTTTTTTTATTTATATTAATTTACACACATTTTTTCGTCGATAATCTACTTGTAAAAAATAAAAAAAATCATGTTAACAACTTCCCTTTTGAGAATTACAACAAAATAATTTGTATGTTAAAATGTAAAGCAAAAAATAAATAAATAAACGATTAACCCCAAATTTGTTCTAATTTTCAAAGAAAAAAATAACATAACATTTAAAGTGAAACAGGAAAAGAGAAAGGGGCTACTAATCTGATAAATATCCAAGCATAAAGGAAGAAAATAAAAACAAAGAACGTGTGAAATTGTAAATTGGACTGATTTCCGTAAAGAAGTTAGGAAAGTTTTTTTTTCTAATAAGGTGAATTAATGTGAATAAATATTGATTTTTTAATGGTAATCTTTGTTTTTGCATGTATGATTTTAGTACATGTGTGCAAATTTTGCAGATGGCTCAAGTTTTTTGTTTCTGGGGAATTACCAATGTTAGCTCTCCTGAATAAATAAAGATTTGACCATAAGACGGCTCTTAACCAGACATTTTGTCTTTGTTTTAATCTTTTTTTTTATTTATTTTTCTATTAAAGATTATTTATGAAATCTTGTGATTAAATTTCATGAGTGTGGCAAGGAAAATATTTTTAAAATATTGAGTTTTGAACAAAAAGTTCTTCTATGATTTATTCTTTAGGTTAAAATTACGACTTTTCTAATCTGTGAAAATTTTAGGTTTCATATAAAAATTTTACAGGAGAGCCTAAACAAAATACGTATAAGTGCTGCACAAACCTCACCTTGTACGAGATACTTTCCTTAAAAGTTCAGCTAATTATTTTTTAGTTTAAGGGTAAGGTCATTATCTCAGATTCCAGATTCTTCTGTTTGGTGCTACTTTGGTTGGTAACTTCATGGCTTCTGATCTTTTCTTTGTTTTTCTTATCCATGTTTCTTTTGGTCTTCCACGGCTTCATGCAGGCTCCATCATTGATATTGCTTTATTGGTGATTCGGTCATCGGGTTTTCTAACTTGTCTCTCATCAATCTTCTTATCGATTCTTTGATTCCGAAACTGCCATATGAATGAGAATTTCGGACTTTGTCTAACTGTGTGACACCACATACCCAATGTAACATTCTTGTCTCTGTCCCGCGCAATTTCTGATCATAAGTTTGAAGGCGAATCCAGTTCTCACTCCCATACAAAAGAGCAGGCCACACAACAGTATTGAATATTTTTCCTTTAAGTTTGATGTGCATTCTGTCTCCACAAAGTACTCCACTAACTGACCTCCATTTAAGCCACCCTGCTTTTATTCGGTGCAGATCATCTTTTGTCTTTAAATCGATCTCAAAGTTAATTAATAAACAATAAATCAAAAAATCTACTCAAAATACCTTTTTCTGGGTATCATTTTCAAATTAATTCTTATTTTTAAGTCGAATTAAACATGTGCGCAATGCAATAAAAATTCAATTAAATACAAAATTTATAGACACAAAAGGTTAAAAATATTAAAAATTAATACAAAAATGAAATTGCTACCTTATTTCGAGTTTAACAATAAAAAGATGATTTTTTACCGATTTATTGCCTTTTTATTCTTTCATTTTTCATAATTTTTGTACAATCAAAAAAAAGTTATATATGAAAAAAAAAAGTTTTATGACTTTATGAAAGTGAACGAAAATATAAAATTTAATAATAATAACAAATAGATAATAAAATATTAAAAATTGGAAGAAAGAAGTAAAAGGAGCTCATTTTACTCAGGTAGCGAATGTTCCTTTAAATTTAATTTTTTGATTTTTTTTGTTCAAATATTTTTATGAAATTAATGTAAAAATATTCGAAAATATTCATTTTTTCATAAATACTTATCGAAAATCACCTTCATGTGCATGCTTGGGAGTCTCGCATTCTCTCTGACTAAAATTAGTCTATCACCAGGACACTTTTTAAATTTTCTGTACACATATATTTACGTTTCTAACGAAATGAATCCTGGTCATGCTTTAACAAAGTCAATAATTTATATTTGAATATTCAAAGTAAAATTTAAAATGAGGAAGAAAAGAGGGACGAAAACACAATTAAGTAAACAATGGTACAAGTAATAATGTGCATTTAATTTTTGCTGTAAACAATTTTGTATTTTTTTTTTTTGAATATTAGCATGAAATTTCTTGAATTTTTGTTGTTGTAATAATGTGTGAAGGTCATGTAAGCGTGCCAAGAACTTTAAATTAAGGAAATTTAGAAAAAATTACTAGAAGAGGACTCATTGAGACCATTCTGATAACTTCGTCGAATCTCGCCCAGGAAAGTTCGTGAATTTATAATTTGGAATTCAATTTTTATAAAAAATTAAAAAAAAAGTCATGTTCAAATTCCGATCCAAGCGATTTTTTTTCAATAAGGGCCTCTCAATTCAAAAAAAAATCTGATTGATGACTCTTCAAAGTGAAATTTGACTTGAATACACTAAAAAATCACTTTAACGGTCATGTAAATCAATTTCGATTCACTCCTTTTTTGTATAATTTTAAAAATTAAATTTCATTTAAGAGTCATGCTCTTTTTGACCTCATCTTCATTTAAGAAAATTTTTATTGGCATCAATCAGTGTCTATTTTCATTTTATTTCATTTCTTTCATGATTTTAAATGAAGTTTAATAAATGTAATTCAAAATTAATTTTTGTAGTGAATTAATGATAATTAATTGAACTTTTCATAGTTCGCGTGCCACTTTAATACCGCCTTTTAACATAAATTCCCAGGTATTTTTTTTTTTTGAATAAAATTACAATCTATCAATTATAATATTTTGTATTTTTTTTTCAAATCATAATAAAAATGAATGAAATTATCTTAAAAAATTAATGTAATATGAATGTTTCGTAATTGTTGTCTCTTTTTTACTACCATAACTCCATATATAGCGTATATGTGTGTGTGTTCAGTAGACAAATTCTACCTACACCCAATCACAACACTGTATGTGCATTTGAAAGTGGGCGGAAACATTTATCGTCGTTTTTTTATTTTGTCTTCTCTTTTAAGCTTCTTTATTCATGTATTTTGTTCGTACTCGTATCTAATACTCGTTTAAGTCGTGTAGCAATACAATACGAGTGTTTCTGTACGTGTACAGAGCTTACCAGTAAAAATAACAAGTAACTACCCTAGAAGTTTTGTGATAGTAGCAAATCAGTTTGTAACGACAACTTGTTGTATAAACAACGCATCTGTTGCTTTCTTGAAGTATTTTTTTCATAATTTTTATAAATAAGAGAGATTTTACATCGTCGTAATATATTAATAATAATTAAGCTTAGGAAGAAAATTTTTTTGTTACCAAAGCAAAGTTATACACGTCACACAAACACACACACACATTTACAAGTACAAATTAATTTATTAGTAGACACAAAAAGGAAACAATTTAGTATCAAACTAGAACAAGATAAAATTTTTTTTGGCATTCAATCATCAGAGAGGGTCATGAAAGGACATGATTCTGCTGTGCAATTATTTTGAACAATTAAAAGAATTATTTTAAAAATAAACCATTATTACAAATAAATAAAAAACATTAATTTTCATACAAAAATTAATCAAAGTGAAAATAAATAAAAAAAAATTTGGATACAGAAAAAAACTTGAAGTGAAAATAAATGTTCCAACATTAAAGGAACATCAACTTAAAAAAAAAATATTAAATTAAAAATTTTAAGAAAAAATTTTATTAAAAATGTCTGTCAATTCATCAGAAAGTGATATCAGCATTGAGGATTTACATTCAAGAACACAAGGTAAGGATCAATTTATTTTTAATTTATTATTTCATTTTTTATGATTAAACATGGAATTCTGACGATTAAATTGAATCAGTACTAATTTTTTCCTTAATTTTTTTGTTTTATTTTAGATTTTACTGATTACACAACAACTTCAATTAAACGTGAGCCACCAACAACGGTCTCACCTATGCTAACACCTCCTCATACCCCAACCGAGGAGCCAGCACATCCAATTCCATCTTCAACAATAATTTCATCACCAATCGCTTCATACGAATATTCCTCTGCACACACACTTCATCGTACCTCACCTACAGACTACTACACAATGAACAATTACCCACAAAATAACGTTCCACTACCACTTCATCCTGCCCAACGCAACAGTAGTCCATGGCAAAGTCCAATTCCACTTCATGGTGTTCCACAATCAACACCATACAGCTTAGGATATCCACCAACCACGGCAGCATCAACCACCACATCCACAACTCCTGCTTCCCATCACGCTGTCTTAATGCAACATTGGATAAGAAATGCCGCATTTTACCAACATCACTTCCAACGCCAATACCCATATCCAACTGGCCCGTCACGTATGCATCCACACATCAAGCCAACTGGAACTCTTGGTACACGTCCAAAGAAACAATTTATCTGTAAATACTGTAATCGTCATTTTACCAAATCATACAATTTACTTATACATGAGAGAACTCACACCGATGAACGTCCCTATTCGTGTGATATTTGCGGTAAAGCATTCCGGAGACAAGACCATTTACGTGATCATCGGTACATTCATTCCAAAGATAAGCCCTTCAAGTGTACGGATTGTGGGAAGGGTTTCTGCCAAAGTCGAACATTAGCTGTCCACAAAGTTCAACATTTGGAAGAATCACCCCATAAATGTGGAATTTGCAATAAAACATTTAATCAAAGAACTTTACTGAGTGCTCACATGAAACAACACGAACAACAACAAGAGCAATCACAACAACAACAAACAGGAACAAAAAGACCAGCCGAACAATGTCTAGATTTATCACAAAATCGTAGTAATACAACATTAAGTCCAAATAAAACGAGGAAAATGGGTTTCACAATTGATGAGATCATGAAACGGTAAACTTTAACACTACACTCAATTTTAGATGAGACTTTAAATGTTGCATGTTCCTTTCTTATTGAATAATAATAATTAATATATATAGAAATTGAAAAAGTATTAGGTAGAAATTATATTTATCATTATTTATTTTATCAACTTGAATTGATAAAAAGAAAAAAAGATGTTCTTTTTTTTGTTACCTGACTGTTGTTAAAGTTCCCTATTCAATTATAGATAGAAAAAAAATAAAATAGATAGATGTTATAGAGCCAGGACACTACCAAAAAAAAAAATAAAATTGTGTTTTAACAAAAAATAAAATAAAAATAGTAAAATTTAAATAGACTTAACAAATTCTCAGGCACATTTAAATTAAAATAGAAAATTGCACCAAAGATCATGAAAATTATAGTAAAATTTTTCCTAATAGCATAAAAACAATTTTCATCTAAATGAGCAACAGGTTTGTTCAACCTCCATTTTCGCCTACATTTTCTAACATACTTTTGATAGGAGAAAGAAAAATTCTTATTACAGAGAAAGCTCACAATAGCCTCACCTTAAATACTTGCCTCACATCACAAATTAATGAATGAATTATTATTTTTATTATAACGTTAAATAAACGCCCCTCTTTTTATTATTATTCAATCATTTGCTCACACATTAAACTCACATTCTTTTTAGCTCTCTTTTTCATGTCTTATAAAAAAAAACTTCATCATAAAATTATAATAAATGAAAGAAAAGTATTATTATATTAGTATTATAATGTATCATCATTACACATTTAAAAGAATTTAAATAAAAAAAAAACTTGTTACTTTGTTGTATGTAAATATTGATAATAAACAGACACTTTAAAGAAAAAAACTAGTGATCTGAAAGAGCAATCAATTATAATTTAATGAATTGAATGAAGAAAAAAAAGTAAATTGTAAATAATTCTTATTTTAGTTTTTAAGGCACTTAGATTAAGAACAAAACTATATTGTATTTGGATAAGTACTCGCTAATCTATAAAATGAATGTATGATGTTGTAATTATTATTTATAAATATTTTAAGCTTTTAAGAGGAATTATGTACGTAAAAATGTGAAAATTATATTAAATTTAATGAAAATCCGATGAAAAAATCTAAATATTGAAAATATAAATGTTCAAATACTTAAAAAAAATTTGATGGTTTTTCATTTACTTCGGGTTTGTTCTCCAATGTACAGGAAAGTTCCTTTTTAATGAAAGTTGTTCACTTTATCGAAAGGTTTGTTTTGGTATAGTAAGTTATTAAGATAAGCACATAAAGTCACTTCAAACTATTCTACAATCATTTCCTAGTTTATGCCTGGTAGAGCATTGGTTTCAAGAGTTCCAGATACTCTCAACCATAACCTAATAGGAAACCTAGTTCAAAGTGGTATCCCATTGATGGGTTACGCGTATATTCTGGGCTTTTTCTTTCGATTTTCTCAATTAAAGCATTCTTTGATCTGCTTTGATGCCATCGATTCATCTCGCTTTAGGTCAGCTTACACCACGATCGTCTGGATTGTTCCTGAAGTGTCACTAAACTTTTGTTTTTTGGCCAGTACACTGTAAATTGAAAACGCCCCGCAGTACAAATTGACATGATCCGGAGACGGAGGTCTTTGATTAACGCTTACAAGATTTTTGAAAAATCCCATTTTTAACGCATTTCCTGTTAATTTGGATAACAATTTCGAATATTATGGGCATATTGTGCGGGGCTCATTGCGGGCCGTTTTCAACTTAGAGTGTAAATAAGAGTAGAGATGTCTTCTCAATCCATTGACTCACCAATTTGCAGTCAAGGCTCTTCTTGTGAGTTCTTAAGAGAATCATTAATGGTAAACCATAGCTTCATTGATTGTCATGTAATTGGTTTTGCTTTCAGTCATAATAAATCTTTATTTCTATGAGTGCTAGAAAGAATATGATACACTCTCATTCAAGCGGAGTCCAGTAGGGAACCAAATTCCGATCTATGTCCCATTGGTTCAACGTTAAGCCTACTTCTGTTCTTAGACTAGTAGTGTATGGTTCTTTAAAGCCTTCATGCAATAATATTTTGTCAACATATCCAAGAATTTTAACAGATCGTCGCAAAATACGATTAAATCAATTCTAAATTGTGACATTTGACACGTCACATATTTTGATCTTCTTGAACCACAATCTCTCATAAAATCTTAAAAAATTTCCAATCCTCTTTAAAAACATTCATGATTCGAAAGTTACACATATGCTAATTTCCACCCCTTTTAACATTCCGTATACTAACATATTTGATAACAATCTTAACAGGAATGTCAAACAACACATTTTAATTATTATTGCAACAAATCACCATATTGCATATTCATTTAATTTTTTTCCTCGTATCAGTGATCTGATCAATCAATTTAAAACTTCTAGCGGAACAACTCACAGTTGATAGTTTTGTTCTTTAAATTGACTTTCAATACAAAAAAACATGTAACAAAAACCACCCACTACTGTATTTCTGTATCGGCCTCCTTTGATGATTCAATTTATTTAATTTTTTTTATATAATATCAATACAAGCATATACACAAAATTTAATAACGATAATGACAAAAACTTAATGAACGAATATAAAAAAAGCGTAACAAATTGTTAAACACATTTTACTAGTACAAGTACATGTTTATGTTGTTGATTGATAAGAATAAATTCATCACTTTTATATTGAGCTAGCAAATTATTTCGCTTTAAATGAAAGAGTTAAACTCAAATAAAAATTGATAAATAATCAATAATTGTAGTATTGACTGATCGACTACTGTTCATTATGACGATTCAAATTCACCGCAAAAAAAAGTAATTTGAGTTACTTGAGTTTCAAATAAAACATCACTTGAAAGGAAGTGCGTGATGAACGTTATCTATTTAATTTTTTTGGACAAGTAAATACTTATTACTGTGAATTACAATGAAGAAACTTTTCGCTTTTTTTACTTTGATGTTTGCTCATTCAAACATTTTATGTTTACTATGATAACTTTTGAGTACCAATTTAACACTAAAAATTATATGACAATAAAAAATAATAAAAATTACTCATATAAATGCATCAAGTGGGTTTGTGTTACCGAGCTGCGATTAAATTTCTTATTGATTCGAATTTTTTTTTTATATATCGACTTAATTCAAAGTGTCCCGAAATTTTTAAAGTCATTTTATCACTTATATGACAATTTCAATATTTGCTTTCAAATAACAATTATTTTTCTTTGATCTTGATCGACAATCTATTGACTCGGAGTGTTTGTGTGTGTGTATTTGTGAACATCTAAGCCAATATTTCTTATCGCAAAAAAAATATTTGATGCCACACACAAAAAAAATTAAAATGAAAATAATAGACAAAAACGAGACAATATTTAATATTTTTTGTCATATTTGGTCATATCACTGCCATCTTTTAGCAACATCTGGTATTGAGTTTTGTTTTAATATTTTACTACTGTGCGATGTGACATGTACAAAATTTGAATATATGCGATATTTTGTGTCATATTGCATTGATGTGAAGGGAAACCGTTTAAATTTAAATGAAATGGGATTTAAATATTATTTTTTGTTTCAGGTTTTGATAGAGAAGTTCTGAGAGTTATCAAAATAAGTAACTGAATGAACTGGAGGACTGCAAAAGTTGATGAAGATTAAAAGGAGAAGAAAACAACCCGTAAAATTTAAAGTAAGTGCGTAAAAGTTTAAATATAAAGTTGAATTTAATCATTTTCAGTTCATTTAAGAGTACTATGAGACAGCTGTTAGGTATCCTGCGACTTGTAGGGTAAGAGGTGTTTAGAAAAAAATTAAATTGAAAGCTTTATGCTGATGACCTGAAAATTTTTGGAGCTATATCCAACAACCACGATTCAGAGATTCTTCAACAAGGTGCTAATTCTATTCATAGTTGGAGTGCTCTTAATGATATACACTCAAACTTTAGGAAATGCAATATTATTACTTACTCGCGAAAACACAGTCATTCCATACCAATTACACATTAAACAACAACAACATTGAAAGAGTAAACGTTATCAAAGATCTTGGAGTATGGCTTGACTCAAAACTCAACTTTAAGCATCATATCAACATGACGATAGCCAAAGCCTCTCGCATACAAAGTCTTGTCAAACATTTTGGCCGCGATTTCAACGATCTCTTTGTAATCAAGAACCTTTACACATCTCTTGTCAGGCCCATTCTTGAATATAGGAACCTAATCTAGATGCTCCTCTTCAAAATTGATATTGATCGAATTGAGTAAATTCAAAAACAATTTCTATTATTCTGCCTTAGAAACCTTGACTGGAAGGGGAGGTTTCACTTACCTCCTTATAGGCATCGACTAAACCTGATCAACATGCTGACTTTACGAGATCATCAAGAAATAGAATAGGACCCTTTGATACTGCGTTAATCTTACCCAATTTCAATACAGACTACAGCTAGCCCTTTCCTACCTTGTAATTTTAAAGGCCTTAAAGAATTCATATTCGATCAAGTCTAACCTAAAAAAAAAATTGAATTAACATACAAATTTAAGTAGGATGCTAAAAAATTGCTATGAGACATTTGAATTACCATAAATGATTTTTCTCCATATGATTTATTGAGTCAGTTCAGTAATTTAATTTCTCCATTTAATATAAATTCATTATAATTGTACTGATCGAACCGGCAAAATTTATTATAAATATGATCAAACATAACAATATTTACAATTTATAATCGTCATCATCAACGCACACACGTCAATTCATCTCTTCTTACAAGTTGTAGTCATCGTCTTTATCGTCGTCGTCGTTAAATTGTAAAATTATTGTAAATTCAATTTTTTTTTATTCGCATTTTAAATACATTTTTTATTATTGAAGATCTCTCTGAACATGCTTGTAAATCTGTTTATTAAATGCGTCTTTGTAAGTGCTTATACACACACACATATAATAAAAAGAGTCAATGAAGGAAAATAATAATTTATATCTTTATAATGAATAATTTATTAAATAAGCAAGACACGTTGTTGCAAATAAATATACAAATGTAAGCGAATCATTACTTTGAAATCATTACATTTAAATGATATTACAAGAAATGAGCAACAACATACAAAAAAAAATAAAATAAAATAAAAAAAGATCAGACGAGAAATTATTTTCAGTTAATAAATTTAAATGTTTCCTCTCGTTTTTTTTTCTTTCTGTATGGACATGTCTGTATGGACACTGTCTGTTTAAGCATATTTTTATTGCAATAATTTTACATTTACAGGACATGTTTGACATTAAATCTGAATGAAATGATTAAACAATAAATGTTTTTGATCAAATAAATTATGTTGTTACACGGAGAACTTTTTGTGATCAATGAACTGATATGATGATGATGGAGCTCCAGAACATTTTGACACAGTAGTTCATAATTTTCTTGAAATTTCTCAGAAAAAATCATAATAAATGTCAATCACCATCAAAAAATATTAACACACAATTGATTTTAATCCACCTTTAAAAAAAAATCTTATTATTATAAAAGTTTATTGTTCACCTGAGTTCGGTCACTTCACACACAAGTCTATTAAAGGTTAATAATTTCTTGATTTGTGACTTAACTTTCATAAGAACAAATTAAATGAAAACATAAATTTTGTATTGAGTCAAGTACAAATACTCGTAAAAATTGCGGCTTTCTTGTCTTTGATCCCATTTTTATGCACTTTTTCGGGGTATCGAATCATTTTCTAAAATTTCAAATTTCGCGTTATAATTCACTTTACATGCACAAACACACACACGTGAACAAAGTCAATGGATAGTGATCAGATAAAGAACAATAAAAACATTATTTATTGACTCGATTTACCCACAAAAAAAAGTTAAAAGGTAAAGGGAATCAATTTTTTATGCATTTAAAACCTCAAAATTTTATTTTTTGGTGTTTTTTTTTATAATTTTATTACAATTTTTTTTGTAACGAAACCTCAAATATAAAATGCAACAAAAAAAGCGTTTAACTACTGTTCATCTTTTTCACCTTTTTTCTATTGTTCACGAGCGAAGTCTTTTGTTACACACTTTCGTATTCTCTTCAAGTAAATGTAAAGAAGTCATCCTCGATTTTTATTTCTTATTTTTTTTTGTATTAAAACCGAAAAAAATAAGATGATGGGATGACAAAGGTATCATCGCTTTTTTTATTGACTTCGTGCTTTAAAAAAAAATTAAATTATATTAAAATAAACGTTTCGACTTATTTTTTACCAATTTCTATTGTCTTTTCCTTGAAAGACAATTTGAAAAGGTGTGTGCATTACCACAAAATAAATCATATGACCAATTTTTTTAATATTATATTTTACGATTTTCCGGATCACATCACAAATTTAAACATATAAAATTTACCGCAATCTTTCCATTAACAAAAAAAAAATTAATTTTGATATTTTCACACCTGCTCCTGATCTTTCTCTGCCAGGTCTCATCATAAAACAAAGGGAAAAAATTGAAATCAAGTCAAATTGTTCTTGAACTACTGCTGAGTTGGCATCAGTCGGAATGATAAAGACCGCTCTTTTTTCTTATACATTTCTGAAGACATCACACTGTGAGATCGAGTGCTGAGCTGGGCACAGCTAAAAGTCAATTTCAATTAAATTACTGTGAAATGTGAATTATTACAATATTTTTTGTGAAGTTCCAAGTTGCAGCTGAATTATATTATTTTTTTTCAATAATTTTTTATTATTAATTATATCATTTATTTTTTTTTTTAACTTTTTTATTGTATTTTTATTTCAGAGAAGGAACAAAAAGATCTATAATTGGTAGCAATGGACTCGTTTCTCGCTTCATTTATTGTTTCAATGGATAATTTTTGATGCCTTCCATCAAATGAGGCCTAGATGTATAAAAATAAAATAAAAAAAAGTTAAAGGTGTAATGAAAGTGTGTTCAAATTTAGAAACAAAACTAACGTTTAACTTGTCTAAATCTATTGTTTATTGTGTGTGTGTGTGTGTGTGTGTGTGTACTCGATACTAACATTAAAGAGGCAGGTAAGCAGCAATCAAAAAAACTAATAAACATTCATATGCTTCCATAATTTATTAGATAAATAACGAGAACTGAATTGGAGATTGATGAATTCAGATAGGATGATGGTAAAGGACTATCAAAGCTTAGACGTGAGCGAATCGCATTTAGTGCAAATATTCTCTTTATGTTTGTGTGACCTGGCTCGTTACAGAAGACATTAAGAGAAGGCTCCAAGTTTTTATTAACCGCTGTCTTAGACGATTTATGCGTATTTTCTTGTCGAAAATAATTTCGAATGAGAAACTGCTGAGAAAAGCCGAGATGCAAAACATAAAATGGAGATACGTAGTTGAAAATTTGGTAATATTAGGCATACTTTACGAAGTTTGCCACCAGTCCTTTGTATACAATCCACAGTCAGAGAAACAAATGAGACAAATCAATGCTGGGCTTTATCTCACGTCAAGCCTCTGAATTTCGTGACCCAAGGGTCCAGTTAACTCTTTTTTAATATTTTGTTCACTCGGTTCTTGAATATTGTAGTGTGGTTTGGTCGCCTCATTACCAGCAATTGAGAAAATCCAGAAAAGGTTTTTAAAAGCCATCCTTCGTGATCATAACAATCTCAACTCTTAGCAAATGAGTCAAAATTTCAACATGGAATCTTTGGAAAGTCGTCTATTAACTGCAACGCTCATATTTGGTTTTAACACCTTGACTTCAAAGTTCAGAGCTCCTATCCTCTCTGAACCTGTTTTGTCCAGTTGTGGCCACAAGACATCCCCGCTTGTTTGAAGTCAAAGCTAGCAGGAAAAATTACACTTTTTACCAACCCATGAGTAGAGTGATGAGGAAATTAAATGCAGCCTGTGATAAAATTGATTTTAGTATTAGCAGATTAGAATTGTAGAATAGAATTAAGTAGTCAATGTTAAATTTTTGTAGCCTAGGGCTTTGCCAGATAAATGTCACGGTCACCACTACGCTAAACCTACTCGTTCGAGAAAAGAGAAAACAGCTGACTATCTGTCTTTTTAACCAGTAAAATCAACCACAATGGTATTGATCCCGATTCACCAACTTGCCGGTTTTGCAGTAATCACTCGACCTTCTTTCCTTGCCACGAATCCACGAAAAACTTTAAAATAGTCTTCTCCAATCAGTTTTTTGAGTTTTACCTGAGTAGAATCATGTCTGATCAATCTTAAGTTTTCAACTTCATAACATACCCTAATACACCCTCGGACCAAAACGCCCTCGCTTTCCAACTGGTCTCTCACTGTTTTTCTACTGTTTTTGGATTGATCGTGTACAAATTTTATTGCTGTTCAAAGAAGATCAAAATTGAACTTTCATCCATCAAATGAACGTTTCCATAGACAAATTAACAGCAGTTCAACTTTTCAATGAATAAAAAATATCAGAATAATGTTTGCTCAGAACATTTATAATACACACACACACACACATGAATGTTATGCGTCAATCAATCATTATTATGATCCATACCTCATATTTAACATCGATCCTCGTATGTTCCCTTCGCCTCATGCTCATATTATTTTTGTTTTAATAATGCTCTTGGTCAGTAAGCACAATTTCAGACGATTAATGATCTTTTATATGTGTTGTTTACCTAGAAATTAAATGTTAAATTCTATTTGGAACAAAATTTATAAATAAAAAAAAATACAACAAACCATTAGCCCTTAGTCTAGAGAGAAAAAGGTGGTTTTTAATACTTCTGTTGTTGATGTTGTTAAATTATCGCTACTTTTAACATTTTCAAAGTCTATTCACATTTTTTTTTCTCTTTAAACTTAACACACAAAAAATAATTACGATAACATATTGATTTGTTTGATTTTTAACAGACCGAACATAATTTTTGATGATTTTACTTGTAAAAAAGAACAAAATTTTATGAAAAGAACGACTTTGATTAATGATATTGATTTCGTTAATTTTTGTTTGGTTTCTTAATCATTTTTTTAAAGTTATTTTATTGATTCAATTTTTTTTAAACTCTAATTTGAGGGTGTTTGCAAAAGTATTCATTTCAATTCAATTTCTCACGAAAAATTCCATCTTGAATAATTTTCATTTAAATGTGTTTTTTTTTTTTGTGGAAAGATTGACATGCAAATAAAAAATTATCCTGTCAATTTGAAAATAAAAAAGATAGATTTCATGTTATGTTAAAAGAAAACGACCAATGAAAAACGACAATCATCATCATGATGTCGGGACACTAAAACTAAAATTATTTGTCCAATTTAGTCAATAAATTTAAATTCGTGAAATGTTTTTTTTTTTGCAATTTTTTTGTGGAATTTTTTTATGATGATGAAGCAGATGAAAAAATTACCAACGAATTAAATTCCAATTATTTTTAATAGGCACACATATAAATCTTTGATAAGTGTTTGATGTTTGATTATTTGACAAGATTTATTTATTTTACAAAATTGGATTTTTTAATGTTTCCATGAAAACTTTTAAATTAAAATCAACGTCCTTTTGGTTTTCCGCGTGAGCCAGATTCGGAAACCGTCCCTTCGAGATGTAAGCAACCGAGAGCTCTTCCACGCTCTGTGTTTTTCGGTGTTTCACTAAAGTAAAATGTTGCCTTCCATCGCCAACCACTAATAGGCCAGAAATCGAGAGGAGTCAAATCAAAAGAGGAATTTTGCATCACAAATTCTGTGGATTTCATTGGATGACATTTGAATGGGGGTTCTGTGATTTTTGAAAATTTATCGCCAAAAACTGGATTACCTGCAATTATTCCACAAATTTTTGAAACTCTTTGGTATGCATATTCAACACAATTGGGAAGCTTGATTTCACACCTCAATGCTCGAATTCGAACCTGTAAAGTAAGGAAAAGTTAAACAAATCGTTTTGTCATGACGTGTACTTAAGTGTTAAAATTACATCAATATCACTTGTAATTTTTTCTTTGAACGGTAATTTTCCCGTAAATTTCAAACCGTTTTTACCATAGAAGGCCGATAGATTCCCAAAATAAATTATTGGATTCTTCTCATTTAAATCGGGACATGATCCGAATTTTTCGATTTTATAAAATCGGCTCTGTAAAACAAATGAAAATTAAAAAAAAAAAAATTTTGGGTTAATTTTGTATCAGAATTACGCCAGCTTGAGACAATGCCAGAAGTACAAGGAAAAAACCTAAAATTTTTAAAGAGCCCATTGATTAAAAAGGGGCTCTTCACGTTGACCAGTTGATTATATGAATCAAACTGAGTAAAACGCACTTTAAATTCATAATCTACTAAAATTTGAGGTCAATTTTCATTATGAATGATTGAAGAATAATGAATGAATATGATTTTATCAAAAATTTCAACAAAAAATATTCGCAACTGTAATTACTTATCAGTTATAAATTTTTTGCTGCTAGTTTAGGCGATAACTGACAACTAAAACAATTTTTAATTTTTTTGTCAAAATTTATTTGATAAAACACAACACAATTGTTAAAATAAATTTAAAATAAATAAAAAATAATTTTTTTTCGTTCGATTTTGGATTTTAAATGAAAATCAACGTCCTTTTGGTTTGCCACGTAAGCCAGACTCGGAAACCGTCGCTTCAAGATGAAGGCAGCCAAGTCTTGTACTTTGGCTATTTTTTGGTGTTGTACTGAAGTAAAACGTTGCTTTCCATCGCCAGCCACTTACAGGCCAATAATCAAGAGGAGTCAAATCAAAAGAGGAATTTTGCATCTCATATTCAGTGAATTTCATTGGATGACATTTGAATGGTGGATTTGTCATCTTTGAAAATTTATCGCCGAAAAGTGGATTGCCAGCAATTACTCCACAAATATTTGAAATTTTCGAATTTGAGTACTCAACACAATTAGGAAGCTTTGTTTCACATCGCAGAGCTCGAATACGCACCTATAAGTTATTAAAATAAGAAACTAAAAATTAAGTACAGCAAAATCCCGGTTTAGTGGACTCTCATTGAAATGAACTCCTTTTAATTATATCAAAAATGCGAGAAAAAACCGGTAACAAGCAATTTTTCATTATATAAAGCAAAAAATTAAAAAAATGTTTGCAGTCCACTTAAACGAGAATCTACTGTATCAGGATGACAATTTACGTCAATGTCACTCGCAATTTTTTCCGTGAACGTTATTGCTCCTCTAAATTTCAAACCATTTTTACCGTAATTAGCTGAAAGATTCCCAAAATAAATTATCGGATTCTTCTCTTTTACATCGGGACATGATCCGAATTTTTCAACTTTATAAAATCTGTTCTGTAGAAAAAATATCAGTAAACAAAGGTTTTTTTTTGCAGAAAATTTTGCGTTAATTTACACCAGCTTCAGACAATATCACATATACCAGAAATAACCATGAAATTATGAAGCAATCCATCAATTGAGTTAAATTTTTTACCTTAACTCGATGATTTGATGAACGAAACTAGTTTACAACGCACTTTAAATTCATAATATACTCAAATTTGAGGTCAATTTACTTATTAAAATAATTGAATAATACAACTGATTATATCAGAAAATTTCTACAAAAAAAATTCAATCTAAATAACTTATCAGCTCATTTTTTTTGCTGCTAGTTTAGACGATAAATGACAGCTTAAACAATTTTCAAATTATTTGACAAGATTTATATGATAAAATGAATTTTCCCGTTCTATTTTGAACTTTAAATGAAAATCAACGTCCTTTTGGTCTTCCACGTGAACCAGACTCGGAAACCGTCGCTTCAAGATGTAAGCAACCGAGAGCTCTTCCATTTTCGGTATTTTTCGGTGTTTCACTAAAGTAAAACGTTGCTTTCCATCGCCAACCACTAACAGGCCAAAAATCAAGAGGAGTCAAATCAAAAGAGGAATTTTGCATTACAAATTCAGTGAATTTCATTGGATGACATTTAAATGGTGGATCTGTTATTTTTGAAAATCTATCACCAAATACTGGATTGCCTGCAATTATTCCACAAATTTTTGAAATTTTATTGTTAGCATATTCAACACAACTGGGAGATTTTGTTTCACATTTCAATGCTCGTACACGGACCTTAAGAGTAGGAAAAAATAAAAAAAAAATCAATTCTCGTTTTGTCATCACGTGTGGATAAGGGTTAGAATTACATCAATATCATTGATTATTTTTTCTCTGAACGGTAATTCTCCGGAAAATTTCAAACCAGTTTTAACATAAGCAGCTGAAAGATTTCCAAAGTATATGATGGGATTTTTCTCCTTTACATCGGGACATGAGCCGAATTTTTCAACTTTATAAAATCGGTTCTATAAAAAAACTTTATCAATATTCAAAGATTTTTCAGAAATTTTTGTTTCAATTTACACCAGCTTCAGACAATTTCAGAAGTACTAGGAAAAATCCTAAAATTATTAAGAAATCCATAAATTGAATTGGATTTTTCACGTTGCCTAGTTGATTTTATGAATGAAACTGACTTAAAACGCACTCTAAATCCATAAAACACTGAAACACGAGTCCAATTTTCATTAATCAATTATTTTTAATTACAGATCATATCGAAAAATTTCAACAAAAAAAAATGACAATTAAAATATGATATCACTGAGCAATTTGTTGCTAGTTCTGACTTTAATTAAGTTTAAATATCATTTTCCTCGTCCACCTCGACGAGAACTTGCAGCTAAAACTGTCGTTTCAGTATTTAAACATCCCAATAAGCGTCCATCGTCATTTTCATTGTCATTTGGAGATTCAATGAAATAAAATTTAGCCTTATATCGATATCCCTCAATCGGCATCATATTAAGTGGTGTTAAGTCAAATGTATTATCTCGCATTACAAGTGTTTTGCTCTTTAATGGATGACATTTAAATGGCGGAACTGTAATTTTTGTAAATGTATCTCCAAACATTGGATTATTTGACATTATACCACATAATTTGGTAAAAGTACGATTTGCATATTGAACACAATTAGCGCCATTCGTTTCGCATCGAATAGTGAGGATACGGACCTGGATAAAATAAATTGAAAATTAAAAAAAAAAATTTGAGATGAAAATTCTGATTAACTTACATCGAGATCACCTTTAACAGTTTCTCTTACAGGAATTTCGCCTTTGAATTTTAATCCATGCTTTCCATAGTTAGCAGAGAGGTTACCAAAAAATATTATTGGATTTGAATCAGATGCATCGGGGCAGATACCAATTTTTTCGATTTTGTAGAATTTTGTCTGTGTAACGAGAAATATATCAATTTCAATATTTTTCAATGAAAATTTTTGAAAAAAATTTGTTCGAAATTTGGATTTTTGAAAAAAAATGTTTACTCACCGCTGCCTTCGATATATCTAAGGACCCTAAACAAATAAGACTCAAAATTGTCGAAAAAGTCCAAACTTTTTTCATTTTCACTCCGATTTAATTCAATTTTCAAGCTTTATAAATCAAGTTCTCGACCTAAACTGTTAATCGATAAAATAAATTTTTATTGTTATTTTCCAAAAACACTTATATCAAACAAATTACAATAATTAAGGCCACTAATGTTTATTTAATTGTTTTTAACATGAGATAAGTGTAAATTTTATAGCAAAACAAAAAATTTATCTCACATTAACAAATTTTTCTGTTTACATTTTAACTGGCGAACCAAAATTTGCATATTAAAAGAAAAAATTTGAATAAATATTCCTCTTTAAATCAAAATACCTTTAAGGCTCGAAAGCAAGAAAAGGCGCGTGCCATCATTTACCACAAAATTACAGCTGTAACACGTGATGCATTTAAATTTCCATACAAAAAAAAAACATTTGATTTCAACGCTGCACTTACAAACACCTTGTATTACGCAAATTATCTCTTCCTGTATCCATTCGTGTAGACAGATAACGATCAGAAACAATTTACTGTGTGTACAAACGTAATTTTTTTTGAATGAAAATAATAAAATAATTTTTTTATTACATTTTACATGTTACTGACTTACTCGTAAAATGTTTTTGTCGGTAAAGTGGTCTTTTGTAAAAGGAAAATTTAAAAAAAAAATTATTATCATCACGCACGGTGTTCATATTTTAATTTAAATTTAATCAAGGTAATCATATGTTAGATGATGAAAATGAATTAGTAATAGGAAAAAATTGTGATATTTGGACTTAAATTAATTGGAATTTAAAATAATTTATAATGGTTAATGATTTTTTGTGGAATTGTGTTTTGATTATTATCATTAAATTGATAGAAGATGATGATTTTTGATAATGATTTAAAACACAGTGGGCTGATATGAGAAGGTGAGTGATCAGAAATTAATTTTACCTTAATTTGATTTATTTTGACTAATAGAAGCCCAGAGTAAGAGCTGACAGAGCAGTCTGGCGACTCTTCTCTTCTCTTCTCTTCTCTTCTCTTCTCTTCTCTTCTCTTCTCTTCTCTTCTCTTCTCTTCTCTTCTCTTCTCTTCTCTTCTCTTCTCTTCTCTTCTAAGGAAGCATTTAAGACCTACCCATTGTCCTAGACAAAAGTGACTCTATTTGACTTACCTTTACTGATGAAAGTACATTTTTGAAAATAATATGATCAAAATAACTGTAGATACAAAAATGTCTCATTCAAGTAAAAATTTATTAAAATTTCCATTTAAATGTTCAAACAAAATTCAGTAGGTGCGCCCCAGGTACTCGAACATTAGTGAGGAGATTAGTGTTTACTGCTATTTTGCTTCTATTTATTAATTATAGGTTACCGATACACATTTTCAGCGTTACAAAATTACTTTTTTATTTAAGCACATATTCACATTCAATCCCAACATAAAGAGGGTAATAATCATAATGTTTGTGATACATTTAAACAAAAATAAAATAAAACTTTAAAAAAAAATTTTAAAGTTTGAAACCTGTATTTAAAAATGATTTAGACAGTTTTTTCTTTTATTTTGCGTCATATATTCATCGTGAGTTAACCCTCGTTTTGTATTGTCTAGTCTGGTAACAGAAAATATATTTAAACGTTGATGAAGAAGCCTTAAATTATCATAAACATCAAACATATTTTTAAACCGAAGAATCTGAACGATCATCATGAAGATGAAGTAAGATCATCATCATCATGGGAATGAATTTTTTTTTTGTTTAAAGGGGCGCGATATACGACAACAATTTATTTTGAATTGCTCACATTATTATGATAAAATGTTTGAAGAGCATCATGCCAAGAGTTATATGAAGGAATTATTTAAGGCGTGGATATGTGTGTACGTGTGTGTATTATTTTTAAATAAGTATAAAAAGGCGCCGATGGCAATTTTATTTTCTTTTGAATTTTCATTTGTGATATTCTTTTGTTTTAAATTTAAAGGATTGACCCCACCTTAGGCAATTTGGGTCAAATAATTCATCGTATTTATGATGTCTTTGTGTCTAAGGTATGAATGTAAGAATTTTTGTTTGAAGAAAGAAATTGCCGTGCTTCCGACACCTACTTATTATCGTGAGCATTGTATTTTCTTTTTGATATGTTCTGTTTAATGATTTTTAATATTTGTTCATGATTTAAATTTTTAGATCTAACTGGTGTCATTAATAGCTAACTAAAAAAAAACTCACAAAAGATTGTTCCAAAAAGGTCTCAGATGATGATGACTAGAGACTTTGGATTATATTGTTCTTTAAAGATACTTATTTCCTTCAAGAAATCAAATATCAAAATTTCATTCGAAAGAGAGCCGTTGGATTTAATTGCCCATTCAAACACCCAAAAAACCTCCTTTTCTCAAGTCCACTAAAGAAGCAGAGAATGTGCTGAGCATTTTCTACTTCTGCTTGACATTTTCTACATAAATCTGTTTCACTAAGATTCATTATCTTGAGGTGTTTTAGTACCCATGATTGTCCTGTTAAGAATGCCACCAAAACTCTTACTTAATCTGTGGTCATTTCTAGAGGCTCCTTAGTACTAGTGGCTGACCATTCGGGTGTAAGATTAAGTACGTGTTGAGAAAGAAGATTGCTTTGCAGATCCCAGTACCAAGTTAATTTATTTATAAGCCACTCAAATATTGCAGACTTTGATGATTCTACACCGGCATAAGTTGAAGCTTAAATTTCCCTTGCTAGTCTGTCCGCAATTTCATTTCCCTCCATGTTACTGTGTCCAGGAACCCAAATCGTTTCACTCTGTTGTTTCTTTTAGTTAATAGATAAGGTCTCAGAAAAGACATCAATAATCGCTCTTTATTTCATGAAGATCCTTCTTTGACAGTAAACATGACATGACAATAAACTGTCAAAAATTACTTCATAATGACTTTAAATAAAATTTTCACACACTCCGTCTTCAAAGTAAAGTCTAAAAATAATAATTATTTATTATTATTAATAAGATCATAAATGTCATAAACTCATTTCTTTTTAAATACCTTGTTATTTTCTGAAAAAAAAAACTCTTTTTTATGACTTACCGCTTTCATGGTTATTAACACTAACATTATTTGAATATTTACATTTGTTCAACATTAATAGTCATACTTTGTATTATCACACTTCATACTCATCATTGAAGTGCAAACAATAAGACGAAAAAAATATAACATTATTTCTTAATAATCATCATTGTGATTTTCGTATTCATGTATGTGATTTTAAAAGCATGATACAAATTTTTGTGATATATGTGATGTTTATTTTATGTTAATCGATGTCTTTTTAAATTCTCACATGATCAAAAATTTAATGTTTCACTTTATTTTTCAGCCCATATTCAGCAATGACAAATCGATTGCTGTCCTTCCTAATCGTGAAACTGAAATGTAGAGATAGACACTAATGTATGGCTTTCCAGTGTAGCCATTTAAAAATTTTGCTGTTACCAAGCCATCACCTGTCTGAAATAAAAAAAAAAATATATAATTGTAATAAAATACTCATGAAAATTTTATTTACAGGTAAAATTGGTGCTTTTTGACTTGATTGTGATGAATTCCATTGGTCATTCATTACACTGAGGACACCCTGAAAAATGTGAGCTTTAAATTTTTCATATAAATCAAGTGTAATTTCAATGTTACATTAATTGGACACCCATTTTCGATAGCTGGAAAAATACTTTTCAGTTTCTGTAGTAAAAGTTCTGCTTGTTTAACTAATTTGTATGTTGCACATAAATCAATATCGAATGACACCATAAATGGTAAGTAAACTCCTTTACTATTCCGAACAAAAGATTTCAGCTCAAAAATTACATGATCTGCATTGACAAATGTATATTCGGTGTTAAGGAGTCCCAATCGATTACGTGCCGGTTTAATGTGACATGTCACATTTTTGACGTGCTCTTTATCGACATCCTTGCAGATTATTTTTCGATACTTGACTTTGTAGGATTGGCAGTGACAAAATGATGAAGCGTTTAGCAGTAAAATGAGTGAGAAAAAATTTGTTCTCATCTTGAATGAAAACTACTCTACTAAAATTGTAGAATCAAATCGAATCATTATTTATACGTGAAAATGAACGATCAAAATCTAGAAACAATTATGAAATTATTATTCAAATTAAAGAGAGGCACGTGAAGTTATTAATTTTTTAGGAATTTAGCTATTATGAAATTATTTGTTTAATTGGTAATTTTGTACCCATAGGAACATTATCATATAGAATATTATACACGTGGAGATTTTGTGATTTAAAAATTAATATTTCAATTAGTAACAATTGTCAGGTTTAAGATCTTCCATGTGCGAGTACCAGATTTTTTCGTACAATTCATTTACAGTACAGAAAAGAAACACCAGAACTGACAAAAGAAGAAATGCTCGCCTCCAAAAATAAATCAATGATCTTGAATGTATCTGGCAATGAAATTAAAGTCAAAGCTTATCTCTCCATGCTGAACATGAAGTGCATTAATGCTATTTACTCAAATAAAAAACTTTAACCTGTCCGATTTACCTAAAATCCATAACCAACTTCATCAAAAATGACGTTCATTTTACTGCATTGGCAATTAAAGACTTAAACATGAAGCTGGAGCTCTACACACAACTCACTTCCTGGTCATATTAGGAAAAACCTCAACTTGACCTCATTTAAGAAAGCGTTAAAGTTTCATTTGACATGTGACTGCTGATAAAGAACCCTTGTTATAAGTGAGTCTATTCAATAGGTACCATCGCTCACGTCTTCATATGTCACTATATCACATGAAACACTTAATTCCATGAGCAATAGGGAAACCAGGGCTTAACGACCTCTCTCAAATGAGTTACTTACTGTTAACATTAATTAACTTATTATTACTCATTGAACTAAATATAATACCAACGTAGAAACATTGTTATCCGCGATATCAGCTTATAGCTGCAGTGTGGATTGAAGCAACAGAGATGAATATAATATAAAATAACAAAAAAATAGAAAGAATTTAGTTAGAAAAGAATCGGTGCTCAGAAATCGAAACACGTGAAAAGAGATCATCATCACTAACATTTTGACCTGTAACAACTTTTGTGTTTCTAAAGGACATTCACAATGGCATAACCTCAATCTAGCTAATTTTTCACATCCTCTTATTCACATGGATTAATGATAATTTTACTTTTACTTCATATCTCGAATAGGTAAGGCAACCAGATTTCATTATCAGATTAGAGGACCATTTTTCCATTAAATTACTTTACAGCTAATAAAAACCTAGACTTTGTCTTTAATCCATGTAACCTTCAATTAAATTAACCAAATCGAAATAAGAGAAAAATCTAATAACATGACTTTAATTTACAATTCAATGACTTCATAATTATTTTTATTCAAATGAAAGAGTTTTCATGTTTTTTTGTGATGAAAAAAAAAAATTTAAAAATAATAAAATAAAACGAAGAATTCAGTTTTTATTGTATTATGAATGAATATTTTTTGTAATGAAATTTGATACTTCTTCTTATTTTGAATGTGTGAGGATATAAAAATGTTTCAAAATTAATGTGTGCTTACTTTGACAAGTCTCTGACATGTCATCGTTAAATGTGTTTATCTTGTATTTTTTTTTTTTTTTTTTTTTTGATATTTAATAAAAAAAAAATTATACAAGTGAGGGAGGCATTTGGGTGGGCTTATAATTTAATTCACTTAAAACCGTTTTAAATCATTCAACAAGCATGGTGAGGTGCGATATATCGGTGATAATAAAACATAAACGGACAGAAAATCAAAATAATCAAATCAAATTTTTTATTATTTAAACCACACAAACATTTAATGAATTGGAATAATATCAATAATAAAAACAATCAAAATAACACAAAATTTAATATTTATTGAAATGAAAGACAAATAAAGCGATAATCATCAACAAATAAATGGTCCTGATATCATTTAACCTCCGACGACTCACATTCAAGTATAAAAATATCGTTAAATTGAAATGTTACCGTGATTATGAACTCTGATTGAGACAAATATTTCACTGGTGGTACAAATTTATATATTTTTATTACTATTTGAATGATTTTTTTCGTTTCATAATAATATTTTGTTGTTAATGTGAGAGAGTTATGGAATCCAAATAAAATGATATAAAAATTAGAAAGGCGACACTAAAATAATGTTCTTGTGACACTCCACGATAATTTACAGCAATCATTTCAAGTATACACCAAAAAAATTTAAGAAAATCTTCAAGAAAGACAAATAAAATTAATAAAAAAAAACCATCAAAAATATACGATTTCAGATAAGAATACAGGAGAAAAGACACCTATTTAATCATTATCACCAAATATAATCTTATTTGAGTCAAGGCATCCTTCTCTCTTTAATTTTATTTTGGGATGGAGTAAAAAAAAAGAATGTGAGTCAGTAGAAAATTTATTGAGGTATCAAAGGTAATTAATTCATCAATTGAGAAGATTAAATCACAAATATTTTCGGGTAAGCTATAAATTTTATACTACAACCATGAAAAAATTGCTTTTCAAATGTATTTAACAGTTAAGGTCTAAAATTGTTTGGTTTTATATTCAAAGTCATTTTTTTAAGAAATCGAGTCTTCAGGGATCAAGTCCATTAAAAAAATTTAATATCAAATGTCCCATTTTCCAGCTACCCAATTTGAGTTAAAGGCTAGATAAAGGTGGCGACTGCTTGGGATGAAAGGATAAAAGCTAAGGCTCTCTGATGATAATAGCTGCCTTACAAATCTGATCTGATGTTGAGCAAAATATCATGAATCTGACATGAAAAGGAGTCACTTATCGAATGACCAAGCAAGAAATCATTAAAATTCATCAACACCATTTGAAGAAGAACAGACCCAAATATTCTTTCAGAAAAAAAAAATTTCAGCTTCATACCTCAAAAGATCTTGAAAGTAGTGTAGTATTTTTTTTTTTATTAAATGATTTTATCTCTTTCAAAATCCACACTGCAGCTTTAAGCTGATGTCGCGGATAACATTATTCTCTCGATATTTTTAGTGCATTTCGTAAGAAAAAATGCACTATTACAGACGGTTTGTCCGCCGTCACTCTGATCCTCATTTAGTTCCATAATTTCGGAACGGTCCATCGGAGCGAGGTCGGGTTTTTTTTTTGTTAGACAGAGGAGTTCTTAAGGATGATTCTGAACTCATTGGTTTTGAGATTGGGCTCTAGAGCCTCGAAAGCCTGAAAAACCGTTAAAAACGGTTAAAAATTTAAAAAATTTGATGATTTGTTTTGATGGAGAAGTTTACTAAAATAAACTTTAACTCATTGACTCTGAGATTAGGCTCAGGCATTGGGCTCAGAGATTGAATTGAAACTTATGATAAAGCATAAGATCAATCATCTTAAATTAGAAATTGATATATTAAAACAGTTTAATTCAACTGGATACTTCCCTGAAGTAAAGATTATTAGAGAAAGACAAAATTTTATCTATTTTGCAAAAAGTTTTTTACAAGGAGGAAATTTAATGACACTGGCCGGGTTAATATTTAATGGTTTGTACCAGTTAAATGAACAAAGAGCTGTTTGTTATGCTTCAAACTGTGTTAGGCGTGCATACTCTTCATTCTAATGGAATTATTCATCGAAACTAGTAAAATTAAGATAGGAGGACTATCTAAGGCGACGAAAGCCGCATTCAAACAGATGGATTTATCGCTCCAGAAATTTTGAAAAAAATCCATCCACCGATGTCTGGGCTCTTGAGGCAACGTTATGCTATTTTTCCAGAATAAACATTCATTTTACCCAATTAGCTCGGAAGATTATTTAGAAAGGCTACAAAAAGATACACCACTAATCGATAAAAGTCTTGATGAAGGAGTTATAAATTTATTAAAAGATATGTTGAACAAAATTCCCGAAAAAAGACCGGACTTACACACGATTAGAAAGTCTAGATGTTTATGCAAATACGAAAAGAACTTGATGTCATCAACCACCCCGCATGCAAGTTCAAGTTTGTGCTTGAAATTTATAAATCCTATTGATGTCAGTTATATTAAAACTAAAAAAATCGCAGTTGAAATGTTTTAAAATGAAAAGATGTTAACCCAAAATAAAGATATTATGACATCTCATGTTTTCGAAAGCCAAGTAACCAAAGAGTCATACTGTACAAATTTCATAAAAAAAAATAAAAAGAGAATTTCAAGTGCTTGGATTAAATTCAAATACTTACATTGAAAAGGGCATAAAGATATTAAGGCAATTCATTTGATTGGAATTGAAATTGAAAAATAATATTTCAACAATTATTTTTTGAACGCCCTATTGAAAATCAAGTGTAAAAATTGTTTTAAAAAGAATATTTTGAGTAAAGTCGGGACAAAAAAAGGCATTTTTTATATAAATTTTGCAATTTTAAATGCCGCGCATGAAAAAAAATAAAATGACAACACTTCTGTCAATATTTCAACCAATTCAATTTAAATTGAATTATTTCAACCAGAAATTTCTTGTTGAAATTGAAATTTTCTGTTGAAAGAATTTTTGACAGTTTTCACGCATACACCTACATAACTGTTTCTGTCAAAAATTTCAATTCTTATTTTTCAATTTCAATTCCAATTAAATGAATCCCCTTATTATCGTTAACGGCCGAACTTGACAACATTAAAGAAGAATTGAATGAGTGAAAGAAAAAAGACAAAATTCTTTATTATTGTTCTCTCAATGGTCGCACATAAGTGCGTTGGCAGGAATTTAAAACACTAAATACCGTAAGTAATTCCAGAAGTAATTGCCCATTTAACAGCATTTTGAATATTAATAAAATTAAAACTTAATTATATTCAATGAAACGAGTCACATCGAAATGCACTTTTCTACACCGCCCAGTGGGTAGAATTTCCCATTTTTTTTAATTAAAACTAATCAAAATTTTACAAGCAAAAAGAATACAGTTACTGAGATAACTCACATGAGAAGGTTCGTTAGGCCCAAAAGTTTTAGAAAGTAAGAACGATTTTAGGCACCAATCAAACTGAAGAAAAAAAATTTCAAATCTGATTAATTCAATTAATGACCCAACATTTTTCATCCAAAGCAACTTTAATCAATTTTTTTATTTCTCCTTATTTTTTTCGTTAGTGTGTGAAATTGTCACGACAAATTACGATATCACTTGAAAAGTTGTAGAGGTGAGAATAAATAATACAAAACATTAACAAAGTAATGGGTATTTTATCAGTTTTTTTTTACTCATTTTTCTTAACTAAGAATAAATATAGATTGAAACTCCTTTTAAAACACATTAAAAAGTGAAACGTGTGTCTTATATTTTAACAGAGACGAAAACACACATTTGTGGGTGTTCCAAACGAATATCACATTAAAAATGGTAATAAAAAGGTGACACTCAAAACGAGATAAGGGCAATAAAGTGACTTCCCATTGAAAGAATTGAAAAAAAATGTCTTGAAAAGTGAGATTAGCTCAATTATTATTGTCAAAGGTAAAATAATAATAATAATAAAATCAATGAATGGTAACAAAAAGAGAGAGAGGAAAGGAAGTTAGATGTCGAATGTTGATGATGATGTCTAGTCAAAAGGTAATTTTTCTTTTATTGTCTTATCTCTATTGTTTGTTTGGATGTTGTTGTGGCAGTTACTGGGTGAATGGATGAGACAAAGGTGACTTATGTATCAATTTGCAGCACCACACACATACAATTTGACTTTCAAATTTTTTCAATGTATTTTAAATACAAAAATTAAAAAAAAAAATAATCATATTGCAAATACTTGAAAATCAACAAAAAAAGAGCAAACTTCGGCAAATAAGTAAAGAAAAATTGAAGAAATTTATCAATTTAATTTTTTTTTATGATTTGATTACCGAAACTTGATAAAGAAAATGAATGTTACAAGTGACGTATTTTTTTTATAATTCAATACATTCAAATACAAATTTTTATTTGATGTTTTACCGCATTTTAAACAATCATAAACATGATGATGACGATCATTATTCGATAAATTCAATATCGAATGGCAAATAAACTGTACAAAACAAATAAGAATTATTTATCTGTTTATTGAGAAGGCAACACAAAAGCGAGATAAGAACATGTGATAACACTCGTCCATTCTTGTATTTTATATGAGAAAAATGCAAAATTACATGCAATTTCATTTTGAATGTTAGATAACAATTTCAATGCAATGCTTATTAGTCAAGTAATTTTTTTTCCCTCTTAATGAAATTATGAAAAAAAGCACATGCTTGAGGGCACGAGCCAGTTCCCACGAATCAAATTCATTTACTTTTAACATTTTATACATTGTAAACTTTAAAAAACGTTTTGAAATATGAAAAATTATATAAAATAAATAAAAAAAGAGACAGGGAATGAGAGAGAGAGATAATGCAGAAACCGTCAATACTGTAAAAAAATTCGTTTTACTGCTTCAATAAAAATTTCATTGAATTAAATGCTGACTTCAGATCTCAAATAAAGTTGCTTATGCTTTTCACTCATAATGACCTTTGACATTGCTCTTTAACAAAAGATTCATCGTTTACAGAAGAAAAAGACTTAAATTGCAACTACACGACAACTTGTGGATGTAATTTTAACGTAAAGAGAAGGCAAATAATGAAATAATTTTAATGAAAACGTAATAATTTTTAAATCAAGGCTCAGGAATATACCGAAAATTCCACTTCAGACTTCAGTTTCAATGAGATCTTACACCAGTAAAGTCAAATTTCGCCCACAAATTTCAAATTATTTATTTTATGATTTTTGCCTCCATTTGAAGTTCAGAAACGAACTGTTCAGCTCCATTTACCATCCATAGACACGTACAACAGGCACCAAGTCCTGTAAGGTCAAACACTGTTAAACCGTTAAAATTAAGATTAAAATTCCATTTCATCAAATTCTCTTTCAAATAACTGTAACTCTTGTTAATTTCTTTCTAATTTCATATCAATCTGGTCAAAACTAATCAAAATATAACATCCAAAATGCATCAAATTAGTGTTGCAACATTTTACAAAATACATCTTGATCCCATTCCATATGTTTGCGAATAATCAACCTCTGTTGTCTGGATTTAAACAGATTTTAATCATAATTATAGGATGTACAAAAGACAACGGTAATCGCTTTAAAAACGGTTCCTTCAAAAATAAACACACACAGGGAAGTTAAATCATGGGAACCAAAAATTTTTTCTGTTCAAGGAAAATTAGAAGAGGAACCTAACTTAAAAATTTATTCCGTGAAATATTATTATTTTTATTGAAATTAAATAATAAACTGAAAATTGTTTAAATTTTAAATTCCATCACGTACTTTCAGGTTAAAATAAAAAAAAAAATATGATAAAAAAAACAAAAAAAAAACTTTTATTATAATAAAATTTTTTTTTTAAATAAACTGATTATCTGGATGTTTTCATTTCATTTCATTTCATTTCATTTTTTTAAAAGGTTTTTATTATTACTGTTTTATTTTAATTTCATTGTAATAAATGACTGCAATTATATATGCAAGAAATTCATGTGATTTTATGATTAAAAGTCCTTTTGTTTTAATTTCAAAACATTCATTTTGCCTCATTTCTGATATGATGAGTCTGATTATATAAAAAAAATTTTTATTGCTTTATAACCACGATAAATTTTTGAAGGTTTATAGAATTGCAAAGAAATGTTTATGACTGTGATGATGTTTTGACTTTTGTACAGGTTAAATAACAAAAATAGCATGAAAGAATTGCTTTAATTGCTACTTCAACAGCATCAAAGTGGAAATTTCAGTTTTAGTTCCAATTAAAATGCATTTCATGCAAAACTGTATCTTTAATTTGATTTAATTTGGTTATTACTTGTTTCGAGTGTTGCTTGCATACAATTCACCTTTATGCTAAGGTCTGAATGAGGTCAGATAGGCAAGAGCACAAGTAACAGAGAGGTTACGAGGCTTCAGGAGGCTCAAAGAGTCTGAATTAGAGCCCTAACATTTTTGAAACTGACTCGACTCTTATCAATTTAGGCATTAAATAGGCTTAAGACAAGACGGTCATGGTCTTAAATCTAAGTCATGATAGCAAAATCACTTCAGTCACATGTTCTTATTGGGTTTTTTGTCATCCACATATATCATTCTGTATGTCCCTGTTTTGTCTAACCTTGTTTTTAAGCATAAGCTCTCCTTTCCAATGTGCTAAATTTAATTGATGCTCAGTGAATCTTTGATTAAATTTTAATGCAATTCTCAAAAGAGCTATTCATCTTTTGACGTATTGTGAGGTATTTTCCACCTCAAATAGGAAATTTCTTCAATTATATCTATTGATTCTATCAACCAATTTAAGTGAAATAGAGCCTTTAACACTAAAGAAAAGTGTTTCTTTATTAAACTTTGAGTAATGATTTGCTTTTATTAATTTTTTTGAGATTTTTTTGTGTAATCATCTTGACGTTTCATTTCTAACTGACTTCTCCCTTTCTTCATCTTCGCTCCCTAACCCACTTCCATTTCCCACATCGTTTTTCTCATTCCAAGCACTCCTTATAGTATATAAAGCCTTCATAAAAAGGATACTTACCTGGAATCACATGGTCAACTGAAATGAAAGTAATCTTAAAATTATTACCTAATTATAGCAATACTTACTCAATTTCAATCACTTAATCCAAATTTTTTCCTCCATCCATGATAGAAGTTTCCTACCTCCAATAACCACTTAACCCAATTCCATCACAACATCATCATAAATGAAGGAAAAATGCATTTAAAGGAAAATAACACATATAATGATGATGATTATGATGAATTTAAATTAACCAGCAAAATAAGATGATGAAGGCAATTCAATGCAATGCAATAAAAGAAATATGATATGGAATTGAATTGAATCAAAGTTATAGTTTAACAGCAGCTTTTTTGCTCCCACAGATTCTCATCAAATGTGCATATGTTGAGTTGAAAGTGTACGTGCCTTCAGCAAAATTCCCATAATTAAAGCGCAATCAAGGTACGATATGAGGAAATGTTTCATAATTATATTATGATTATTTGCCTTGATTGAATTTTTACTTGTACAAATTATCAGAGAAAAAAAATCATAGCTTTATCTTAAACAAACACTCTCATCAAGAAATTTGCATTGGACTTAAAACTAAAACTTAACATTTCCATGTCAATACGTGATAATTTCAAATGTTATTAAAAATGTCCAAATATTGATTTAAAGAACAAAAATTATACATGAAAATTTTAAAAAGAGATAAGACACGATTAAATTTTGTGGTTCCTCTTTTCATAAACTTTTTATTTTATTTATTTTATTTTATATTTTTTTGCACTTGATCATTTTTTTCACTTTACATGGTCAAGACACTTAAATGACTCAACCATCATAAAATAATGATATATATTTGTTTTTAAACCAAACAAATATCATATTGAATGAATCTTCAAATTATTTTGTTTAAAAAAGGGCTTAATTTAGACAGGAAGTGTTTGTGGTTGTCTTTTTTTGAACATAAAAATTAAAAAAAAATAATGAATGAAATTTCTTTTAGTAATGTGAAATATCGCAAATGGATGCGAAACTGAGATTAGGCGCATAGGAAGTTGCACCTTCAATTATGGATTCATGTTAAAATTTAAAGGATTTTCCAATTTTTTTTTTTAAATTAAATATTCAAATAGACATACAAATTTCTCACTTGTTACATTCATTTTGTGAGGTGCATAAAAGTAGAAAAATAACAACAAATTTCAACAATAGGCCATAAAATTGTAATATACAAAAAAAAACCATGATGGTTGTAATTAAAAAGAAGCGGCTACCTTCAAATTACATACGTTTTTATTTTATTGGTATTATAATTATACATTTTTATTATTTTAACTAACAGAACAACCCATAAGAAGTTTTTTTTTGGTATTTAATAGAAAACAAAAATTTTCAGAATTTATTGCCCTTTTTATTTCTATTTTTTTTTGGTATATTTTTATATGAGTCTCTGTGTGAACATCACAAGCCACGACACAACTCAAATAAAATTCTCATCAGTGCCAGTTAATGTGTGAAATGAAATAAAATTTTAAATTATACAATGAACGTAAAGAAGGAGTTCAGCCATAATAATAATTATCATCATATTATTAGACTAATTTATTGTCTTTTTTATTTTAACCATTATCTCACTGGTTTTTTTCAAAGCTTACTAGACATGAAAGAACATTATTTTTATAACATTTGAATTGTAAAATTGTATTTTATTTGATAATTCATGGCTTCACTTGAAACGAAACGTTTTGTGACTTCTTCAGTTTTTCACATTGTCTTAATTTTTTTTATTGTTATTTTAATTAGGTAACTAACGATGCTTCTTTTGATTAAATGGCAGAGAGAAGAGAGACAGAATTTTTTGTTAGATCAAGCAGGTGTGAACAATAAATACTTTGAAATAGATTATGATACAGATATATAAATTAATTGTGGTCACTGATAATTTGGATCTTTTGGTTATCAAATTACGTTGAAATAAATTGTATTTAATTTGTCTGGCATCGCTTAGTGGAAAGAGCAGGTGAAAGTGCTTGAAAGGTAATCTTGGTTAATTTGGTGTAATTTTTCAATGAGCTTTCAATTGCAAGATTTTAGTATATCAAATTACACTGGAACACTGGTCAGTTACGTCCTAATTCACGAACTCACCTTTCCAAGGTGCTCAGTTTCATGCCCAATGAAGTATAAATAATGCAATTCTCTAAAGACCTATTCAGCTTGTTTTACTTGTAGATTTGTGTTTGAAGCCTTCATTAAATATAAAAAGGATGCTTACCTAGAATGCTGCCCCTAGTTTGATGAAAGTTCGTCTTTAATGCTCGATCTCATCTTTGCAAGGTGCTCAGTTTAAATTGATACCAAATTGAGTTCAGTAATGCAATTCTCTAAAGACCTATTCATCTTGTTTTACTAATAGGTTTGTGTTTGAAGCCTTCACTTAATATAGAAAAGATACTTACCTGAATTGATGGCATTGTCTTGACTGTACAATCGCATCACCACCTAAAATGAAAGTAACTTACCATTTAAATTGATCTTAAAATGTTAACCTAATTATTGGCATACTTACTCCATTTCAACCACTTATACCAAATTTGATGATCATCATCACGCAATCCATAATCTCTCATTAATTTGATGACATAATAATCGACTGATTTAAGTGTGCGTGATGAAAAATGCTTCTTAATTTTATTACCAACCAACCATCAAAATTTGATCCAAATATGAATTAAATTAAATAATATTAATAATAAAATCAACTTTAATCGTTACTAGACCAAAAATTTCATAACAAAACCCATAATTACCCAGAAAAATGTCAATTTCCAACAGTTATTGATATAGGTTTTGCTTCTCATGCTATAATAATTATTTCATCGAGGTAACTTTTCTTCTTATAATTTTGATCCCATTTCTAGCATGTACCATATGGCTACCAGTTATAAAAATATACTAATTATAATCGATCATCATAGTATGTAATTTAATTTTTAGTTAAACAAACAATTTGAGGAACTTTTGTGAAACAGCAGTAAAATACAAGAAAAATTTAATATAATTGTCTTACATATAATTTTTTTTTAATTTTAAAACAATCAATCAAGATTTGTTATCATGATTCCAGACTCACAAATTGCATTTGTCTGATCATTTTTTGATTATTGCAGTGTTTTTTTTTGTGTTAGTTTTACTCATCATTTAAAGGTAAAGTATACAAATAATTCAATAAAATTATGACGGTCATTAATCATTTTTTGGTTTGGTACAATTTTACAAGAAATCCGACAAAATTTTTAATGATGAATCTTTCACTCTGTCTCTCTATCTTGAAAAATTGCAAGATAATCATAGATTGTGAACGCCAATTTTTTTTTTTGGTTGATTGTTTTTTTTTTTGTTGTTTGTCTGTATTTTATTTTATCATTTAAGGTCCATTCAGTTTTAGGTAACATTTGAAATGAGAAGTCCATTAAATAAACTGCTTCCTTTAGTTTTCGTAAATCATATTTTTTTGTGTTAACTCTTTAAAGTCATTAAAATAGCAGAAGCAACACAGCCAGCGGATATAAACAACAAAATTTTTGACAGTTTTAATCTGTTTCGGTATAATTATTAATTTATTTGATTTGAATCTTTTTTCTTTTATTATTATATGTATATTTCTTTTATAAAGGGTTTCAGTAGTGGAGATCACTTCTAAGGATAAAGATGAAGATGATGGTTCTGAAACTGATTGGAAATAAGCTAGCAATAAAAATTTGGATAAGTACTATTTACGTACACATTTTTTGAAGTTTCCGTATATGTATCTATACAAAATGAACTGTCAAGTTTTACTTGCTTACCCTCTAACAGAAAATGTTTGACAAGATATTGACACTTAATTTTATATGGAAATGTCAAGTGTCAAGACTTTTGTCATACATTTATGTCTCTAGCTCCCAGATGAACTAAATGCATGAATCCCAGCATTCCCGCCTAACTCACGCATATTAAAAAAGTACATTTCAGAAGTATAAAGTAGTAGACAAATAAATGAATGATGATTATTAATATATGATTTTTAATATGCTTTTAACTTTTAACATGAAAAAAAGGAAAGGAAAGGGTTACAAATACGCACACATCTTTTTTTTTATATCGAAAATATGAATATGGAAAAAAGATACGACTTTTGCAAATAATATATTTAAATTGGCATAAGAGCCCCCGCTGTGCTTCTGAATTAACTTTAAGCCTGGAGGCTAGGCATAAAATATTTCATTAAGTTTATCATTATTTTTTTTTTTTAATTCTTACGAGTTCAACTATTTTTAACATTAAGATCGTCGCTTTCACAAAAACCTTTAAAAAAAGAGTACTTTGAATCCATACAATAAAATGAAATTATTGCAGATATTTTGTACCGAATTAATTACAAGATGACGTTAATGAATTTCACTGATAATGAAAGAACTATCACCTTTAATCCCTTTTTAATAACAGAGAAACCAGCAATTAAATGGCAAAAAACAAAAAATTTCATAATTCAAAATAAAAAATATCATATATCAAAGTCAAAATCTTGTTGGTTTTCGTTAAAAAAAAAAACACATCAAAGTAAACACAAAATTTGCCTCAATTGGTAGTCAAACTCATCATTTTTCATTTTACAGTCGTCTAAAGTTTGATTTACAAAAGACGTCACTCATAAATTTCTTACATCATGTCACTGTTATTTGTTTGAACAAGAAAAAAAATTATCTAGTAAATCAAATCAAATAGAGTCCGAGTTCACATCATTAATATTTTTTTTGTGTACTTTTTTTATTGTGAGCTACCGTATACCTGTGTCAAAATTATTTGGAATGTACCTGTTCTATTCTGATTCTTTTCTATTCTATTGTTCGCTAAAAAATGAAATAAATTTTAGCTTTATAAAATATAAAAATAGAAAAAAAATGTATAAATCAATGTCATTTTGATTCTTCTACTTCTTCAGAATGAGAGTAGAACATTTTTCATTGTTTAATGGTAGTCATTGTTGATTTTATTAAAAAATTTTAAAGAAATCGTTTTAATATAAAAGATTTTGAAAAATTGCTTTTATTATGATGTTAAAGTCATTAAATATCTTTTTTGGAAGCTTGTAACACTTGTAATTTCTCTTGTAATGTGATTGAGATAAATTTATGAGCGGGATTATCTCGACGACTGAATTCAAATTCTGATTCTTGGCTTACGGGGTATTTGTCTCAATTTTTAATCCCCTTCAGCCTCTGGCTGGTTTTGGGGACTTAAGTGCTTTGCTAAGTTAAAAAAAAAAACAAGGAGATGTTAGATTATTATGGGAATTTAGAGCACCCACGAAGCTTAAACAGGATTCGATACGGTTGAATTTAGGTTTTGTGAGTTTGGAGTACCCACGAAGCTCAAACAGGATTCAATCAGGTTCAATTCAAGTCTTGTGAGTTTGGAGCATCCACGAAGCTCAAACAGGATTCAATAAGGTTCAATTCAGGTTTTGTGAGTTTGGAGTACCCACGAAGCTCAAACAGGATTCAATCAGGTTCAATTCAAGTCTTGTGAGTTTGGAGCATCCACGAAGCTCAAACAGGATTCAATAAGGTTCAATTCAGGTTTTGTGAGTTTGGAGTACCCACGAAGCTCAAACAGGATTCAATCAGGTTCAATTCAAGTCTTGTGAGTTTGGACTACACGAAGCTCAAACAAGATTCAATCAGGTTCAATTCAGGTTTGTGAGTTTGGAACACCCATGAAGCTCAAACAAGATTCAATCAGGTTCAA
>LN483674.1:4950-183364 GCA_900002565.1 Culicoides sonorensis | reverse complement strand
AAATCAAAAAAAAAAAAACAAAATTAGCATTGCACAGACACAGGTTTTAATGTTTATATTTTCTTATTATTTTGTTGTTATTTTTATGTTTATATTGTGGTGTTGTGTCTTTAGCCTGCATTTTACCATTAAAAATTACATTACATTATTTTAATATGAGGGAATGCAAAAAAAAGTTCTCACGAGGTTATTTATTTATTTTCATTTAAAAAAAATAACAAAATAAACGTCTCTGCGGTTTTTTGTAGCATTTGAATGCGCATTTAATGTACGTGTGGGTTGTCATTGTTCATTTTTTTTAAAATGGTTTATTTTATTTTTTCTGTATCATCAAATTGCAAAGGGAAAGGAAAATGAAAATTAGCATATCACTACAAGTGACACGCTTACATTTTTTTTGCATTATAAAATTTTGTTGAAGAGAAAAAATTCTCACAGATCACAAAAATGCATTTAAATTAATTGATTGCACATTAATTTGTCAAAATTAAAATAAAAAAAAAATAAAACAAAAGAGTTCGTCAATCACATACAAAAAAAACAATCAAATTGGCTCTAATTTTTTCGATAATCATTGAAAAGGAACATTCCTTGTATTTTTTGAATTTGATTTTGATTTCCAAGTCACGCAAAAGAAATTTCATGGTCTATTAATTTTATAATTGCAATTATTTCTTTATTTTTTTGTGTGAAATGGAATTTGAACTTTGATTATAATTTTTTTTAGTAATTTGACAGGTTAAATTTCAAAAGTGATCTAAAATCAAACTGTCAATTTAAAAGTGATTTGAATTTCAATTTAAATGTTAAGAATTTGAGATTAAGTCCAGAAAAAAAAACGTTATTTATTAAATTCCTTTCATTAAATCATCACCTTTTTGTAATTTGATCTTAGTTTGTAAAAAACAGCAAATATGGCACTGAAATTACATTAATTTAATAAATGAATGTGGTGACAGTGTCTTGTAAAATGTACAAAGATTTAAAAAATAAATTCTCTTTTACACAAGCACTAAATTCATTCATTTATGAACATTGTTTAATGAAATGTGAAATAAGGTGTGGCATGTGTGCTCAATTGCTTATTATATTACTCTTACATTTATTATTACAAGATGTGAAGAACGGAACCAACATTCTCGTATTTAATCTATGAAAGAAGGAAAAATAAGAAGATAAATGTGCGGAAAAATAAATTTACCTCCTTAGTTGAATATTGATATGAATATGAGAAGATGGTGTTACAACATTAAACAAGACGTTACAATGAGCTTTAGATAAGGAAGAGGTGATACACATATAAATATTAATATGAAGAAAAAAAAAGATTTATATCTTTAACATGGTGTTTACAGAGATTTTACACAGCATTAATGTTGTGACTCTTTTTAATGTTTATTTAAAAGAAAGAAAAAAATAAAAATAAGATTTATATCCACTTAAGTCAATTTCGAGTCTGATTCCCCTTTCCTAATAATAATTATGAGAAGTAAAATGAAGTAAAATAATCGTCTCTCACAAACACCCTAAAGCTAAATTTAACAAAAGGAATTGATTTGTCAGCCCTAAAAAGACACATCCCTTGTCTTGTCCGATTATTGGTTTGTTTGTTATTTCATGTAATATGAAAAGTGATTCCGAAAAACAGATATATAAGAGAACTTCGTTATAATATAATAAAATCATGTCATGTAAGTTTAAAAATAAAAGCGAGCAAAATATTGTAATCCCACTCAATTCATGTGAGCCTTAAGGCATTTCAATTCATTTCATTTCTTTCGTTTTATTATTATTAAATAATATTTTGTGTAAATACAAAAATTGAGTAAGAGACACATTGAAGTGAAGCTCTTTCAAATATGGATTGACAGGAAAATTGAGAAGAACTTTTTGAATTTCTCAATAATGTCACTTTTTACATCCCTAATATTTACTTACTTATTACTTGTGGCTTGGGTCCATCCTTAGGATGATGTTTATCACAACATTAAATTAAATTACAGGACGTTATGACAATTTACTAGAGTTTTCACATAAATAAATACTGATCGTTTAAAGCATTTCAAATATTTGAATTTAATAATTTAGCTGTCATGAGATGTCACTCGTGAAATTGACATAAAATTGAAATTTAAATTCATCATAGAAATCATGTAAAAAGTCGACAGTTTTCAGGTGAGAGTAGAAAAGCTAAGATTTACCCTTATGTTTAGGTTTAAGGTTTCCTTTTACTACAGTGAAAATTGTATGAATACTCCAGGACCCTTCGGCACCACTATAGAGCCTTGTAAGTTGACAGCCGCATCTTCTATGCACTTCTTGATTAACTCGCTTCATTGGTCCTGTGGTTAAAGCATTCGCTTTGCAACTGGATGACTTGGGTTCGATACTCAAAGCGGGCTATCACTAGTACTATTGAATTACATATTGCGACAAAAAAAGTAGAACACACACCATGGAATTTGATCAAAAGCTGGTACCTTGATCTGTATGGAGCAGAAAGATTTGATACTACTGCTACGTAGCAAGATACTCCACTATTTGAACGCAGCAAAGAGTAGAGGTCTTTAGGATAAGCCGATAATGTAGAGTATTATCAAAATAATTTGCATTATATAGATTAATAGATTTAAGTTTCATGAAGATGAAAGACATCCTTCAAGGACCTAGTGTCACTGGCAAGTCTTATGAAGAAAAAAAAAATAAATAAATAAATAAAATTGAACATCAGGTAAAATTTGAAACGTCACCCCTATAGTCTTCATAATTCGTTTTTAAAATATTTACTCAAAATTTCATAATGTTACCATTAAACCACCTTTAATCTTTAATTGATACAATTTTATTTTATAAACAGATCTACTCAGATCTAGTTGTGTTTGTTGTTGTACTAAAACGATAAAAAAGTGTTTGTTTGTCTTGCAATATCAATATGAATCTATAAAGAGAAAGAAAAAGATTTTGTTAAATATAATAGCATTTTTTAATCAAATAATAAATATGAAAAGATTTATTGAACATTTTAGCATCGAACACCCACTCAATTGCTCTTAATCTATGTATAAATAAAAACTAGTATCAAAGCATAGAGAAATTACACTACAAAAGAGCTTAAACAGTATTAACGGTGCTTATAAATGCCAGTTATCTATGTACAAACTGTTGGCGAAATGGCGTTACTCGAGTTCTCTCTAATCGTGATCAAAAATGTATTTGTACCTGTTTTATTATTAGTTGGTTCGTTCCCGGTTCATATCTAACATGAAAAAAGGATCCTAATTTAATAAATCATGAATTTTTGACAACCTACCTCATTTAACACTGATCGTATAGTAATTAAAAGTCATAATTTTTTCCTTATAGACAGATGGTTAATGATTTGTGCTTTGAACTAACTTCATCCTAATAAATATCATGTTCTTCTCCTTCTTTTTCTTTTTTAACTGAAGAAATCCACCGAAAAATCATAAATTTTTATTTATTATTTGACTTTCTTCATATATTTATACGAGTTGAAAACACTTCTATACTTTAAAACTACTAAAAATTTCTTAAATTTATTACATTTGCTTTTCACTTTTGATAAATAAATAATTACCGGTCCCATATGGCCAGAAGAGCTGAATTCATGTTTAGTCCAGTTTATCTGTAAAGAATACAAAAATAACAAAATATAATAAAACTGCTTTTTAATTACATCTTAAATTTATAGTCAAGTGGCGCTTTCCAATTACTTGTACCTTTATTTTTTTGAGTCCTACACATTTAAATTCTACTTCATTCCACTACAAAAATATAAAACACTCATTAGTAGTTCATATAATAAAGAAAATAAAAATTATACGCGTTACAAAGAGATTACAAAAGGAAGCACAATAGCCAAACTGTCATAATCAAGTCAAAATAGCTTCGTTAAAAGAATACACATAAAAAAACTTAATTATTACTTTAAAAAATAAAATAAATGTACGGCTAATTCTATTGACTGATTCTTGTATAAGTTGTTTGTTAGTTAATGAAAATACATTAAAAATAAATAAAATATTAGATAAACAAAATTTTATAATGACTAGACTCATTTATTATAATTATTATTATGATTATTCATATAAACTTAATATTTTCGAACTATGTATAGAAATTATGACTGTTAAAAGACACCAAATTTGAAAAAAAATTCTTTCATTTCTTTCTCTTCGTTTAACGCGATTCAATAAAAATAAAGTAAGAGTAAAGAATTATAAATTTTCGATTAATTTCAAATATTTTACGCATCAGAATTGATTAAGTTCTTAATTTTTATTTATAAAAACGAAATTAAAATAAAACAATATGTTTCTAATGATTTAAAAATAATGTCAATGAATGACCGTGAAGAATTTTATTTTGGTAAATATTTTGAGCGATATGCTCAATTAAATTTCGAATAATATGAGAAGAGAGAAAACATGGTTAAGGAAAATGAAATTCGATTTACATATGAACATGAAGGTGAATTTAGTATTAGAATGCTTAAGGGATGTTGTTCAGGTATGTTGATGTAAAATTGATCTAATTGGATAGCAAACAGAACTTTTAAGGCTAATAAGGAGTAAAGGTATTCAATGGTAAGTTTTCTAGTCTTTAACTTTGACTTTAAAGATAAAAATCTAATTTAAACTGTTTGAAATAGCACAAGAAGTTACAAAGAATCATTGAAAGCTTGGAATTTAACAGGTTTTTTTAGTGGACATGCAAAAAATCACATATACGATGAAGATGAAGTGCAGGGTCTTCGGAAAAACACAATCAAATTTCGGTAAGATTTAAAACTTAAAACATTTAATAAAAAGGCTTCAGGACACTCCAGGAAACATTGAAATTATTACTCATATATTGCCAAGAACTTTTTCATGCAGTTATAGGCTTCAAAAGCACTTTAAACACCGAAATTCAACATGGCTGTATTAACATCTTAAGACTCAAGCTGTAGTTGGTATGTTCAATGGTCATTGTACTCTAAACTATTACCTTAGTCATTTTGACTCGAGAGATCCAATGTGCAAATGCTGCTCTGAACAAGAGAAGACTGCTGCACATCTGTTTTGTTTATGTCTCAATCATACCAGATTGCGTGAAATCACGCTGAGTGAGTACTTCTCCAGTATTGATTCCATCATCAAAATGAAGGTGTCTGCCCTGCTATACTTTCTAAGAAGGTGTTGTCACTTTCCTGAATTAAACCAGGTGTAGTGGATTTCTTTCTTTAGTTGTTCCTCTGGATTTGGTTCCTTCTTCATCAGATATGATGATAATGGGTATGCACAACAGAGGTCTGTAGTCTGTAGGTCTGAGTGCTTATTCTCTTCTAAGACCGTCCTAGAAATCTGATCTAAGACTCAAGCTCATTATCTAGACCCCTTCGAGTAAAGATGCCACCCCTTAAATTCGTCAAGGTCACTCATCATGACGTCATTTCATCTTCTTATCCGTTACATATTCACTAAATCCAAAAATTACAAACGTGTGCCTTGGCAAGCAGAACAAATGTTGCCATAAGACAAATAAAAACAATAATTGCACTAACTACTGTTTGGTCTTGTTCAAAGTTAAATGTTTCCTGTAAAAAGTGCACACACACCACAGTCAATTTTAAAGTAAATTACAGTGTAAAGTTAATAAGAAGCCATTTGATACTTTAATTTATTTATCCAACATATGTGTGTATTTTTTTTGCTCCTTTTAAATATATAAATTATTTGCATTTCTTTTGCAAATATATAAAAATCCAGTATTTAAACCAATTATTTATATCAAGCAAGGTAGCACAAGTCTTAACAAAGTGCTAACACAGTTTAATTTGATGTTCTAATTTATATGCAAACATTTATTTATTTTTATTTTTTGTTCTTCAACTTAACTAATTTTATATTATATTTTCTTTAAGCTTCTTTACTTCACTGGACTCTACTTTTAAAGACTTCAGTAAATTTAAAAAATAAAAAAAAAAACGAATAACAAAAATAATTTTAATAATGAAAACAGTGTAACATGTGTTAAATGTGCCAGAAAAGTCCAGTTGCTGTTTTATTGGAATTAAAATGAAGAAATTAAATTATTTTATTATTATTTTTTACATTTTATATGTTACACGCCCATCCCTTAGGCTTCCACATTCAGTATCCTTTCTTAACATATGCAATTTTACGGTTTATTTTATATTTTCATTAGTGATTTTTTTTATTACTTTTTACATATATTCGATTTCTTAATTATTTGTGTGAGGTCCTTTTATTTTATCAATTTTGCTCTATTTTTAAAAGGCAAACAAAATTTATTGCTCCAATTTTTTGGACTAAAACGTTAAATTTCAAGCCAAATCAATAAATCATCAATCAATCAATCAAATACAAATATTGAAAAATCAAAATTAATATTAAAGGGTTCATCCTTCATTTTTTTGACCATGACTTAAATTTTATCTGTATATGAAATAAAATTCAAACAAGATTTATTGCTTTTGATGGAATGGAAATGTGTCAGAAATATCATTTGCACTTATGTTCAGGCATTATAAGAGCCTTGAGGGTGCGACTCACATTAAAAGTGTGATGAATTTAATCATAAAATTTTTTTTACAAGGGATTTTATTTTTTTACGATAATAAAATGTGAAGAATGAGAAGAAAATTAAATTTTGTGGTATTTTCTTAATGCATTGGATCACTTTATTGCTCCAAGCAACGTTGGATTTAATTAAATAGAGTAATTAAACAGAAGGCACTTTAAATATCAGGGAAACGTTGAAATTTTATGATATTTCGACCATTTTTTAGTGAAGAAAAGCTCCACATGAATCAATTGAATAAAATCAAAAGAAACATATTTTCAAAATAAAGTCATTTCTCAACAAAATCTTTCTCAATTTATCCATTATTTTCTCATATTGTTCATTTTATTATCAAAGCCCATTCAAATAATAATAGTTTTTTTTTCTTCTTTAAAATAAACAAAGACAACAACAAAAAATATTCTCATGGGCCTCCCATCATCGCTCCAGACCAAGTTTTATTCAAGTCATTGTAAAAATATTAATAATAATAATCATAACACAATTCAACAAAAAGTTATAAAACCGAGCCCTGGAATTGTATTCATTGTACAAACAAATTAACGTGGCTTATCATTTAAATTTTTTGACGCGATACCTGGAATTGAATCATAATAATAATAATTTTTTGTTTGTTCTCTTTATTAATATTATTATTTTTATTTAATTTACTTACAAAATATTGTTTGTTAGGATCGTAAGCGATTCCTGGAAGGTGTTTTTTTTTCATTTGTTACTGATAATAAATGATATCTCTGTTTTTTTTTGTGTACTGTGGGATTCCTTTTCTATTCAACTAAGTCTGGCTGTGCTAGACAAACAGGCACACAATTTTTTTTTGTAACTTTTATTATTATTATTTTTTTATTAATAAAAATGTATTTTTTTCTTCTATTTTTAGGGTATTTTATTATCATTTTTCTTGTAACTTGGTATTGTTTAGTTAAGAATTAAGTCTATTAAAATATGGTTTTCTTATTTGAAAGGAACGCTTTTAATTTATGGATCATGTAAGTTTTGTTTGGTAAGTGATATTTTATTTTATGACATTATTTGATTGTGGCAAATATTTTTTTATGATAATCTGTGTAAAAGCTTTCATTTTAGATAAATTTCCAGTCAACTTCAATTTGATATTGGACCAAGACGAGCTAATTGAAAATATCATCGATAAGGCAATTTAAATTTAAAGAACGATTTGATGCTATTACAATCTGCAGCCAACTCAGTCAATGAATGGTGTTATATGAATGGAATGTTATACTCAATGCAATGAAATGTAACATTATTACATTTAGCAGATAGTCAGATTCAGATTTTTTCACTTATAAAATACGTGATACTGCTAGAGATATTTGGAAAAGAATTGGAGTCCCTAAGTTTACCGTTCAAAACAGACTTAGGATTACGTTCATTTGTGGTCAAAAAGTCACCAGGACGAAGTGAAAGGACAGAAAAAGTGATAAAGTCACGTGCTCGAAAACTTTACGACCATTATCTCACGAAGCTCAACAACTGCATCATTATGGATGATGAAACTTATATTAAAAAGGACTTCAAGCAATTACCAGGCAAATGTTTTTATGTTGCTCAGACTAAATGGACTGTAAAGGCAAAATATCGCCAAAAAATCATGTCAAAATTTGCTAAGAAATATTTTATATGGCACGCTATTCGCACTTGTGACAAAAAATCAAAATCATTTGTTACAACTGGCAATATAAGGGGAGCTATTTACATTAAAGACTGCCTAAAAAAACGTCTTTTGTCCTTCATTGAGTTCCATTCAGAACAACATCCCTGTTCCAAATTTCCCTTCTTTCCAAAATTTCTAAGAACAAGGAAAAATAATGGAATAGCACCGTGATGACCTTGAACTGGAAAATGATGCTCAATAAAAGAAAACGGGTCCGACATTTTAGTACCCACTTCTCGCTGAGTTTGATTTCAATCGATCAATCTCATAATCAAGTAACACAAAACATTTTTTTAAGTTAAAAAGGATTCAAACCTCTTTTGACTATACATAAAAAAATCATAAAAAGGACAATAAAATTGTAAAAAAAATATAATGATATGATAATAAAATATTATTCATATTGCATTGAATTGAATCAACGACAATACAAAAAAAATAGTAGGATAATAAAAACATATCATAACTTATTTCACTTCTTACACTATAAATTTTATTTAAACCTTTTCTTTTGTAACAATTTTTTATTATTTTATTATAACGATTATTATGATTTTGATCATGAAATCAAAAAAGGAGTACAAATGATCCGCCTTTTGATTATATAAATTTTGAGCGATTCCTTGAAAAGAAAAAAAAAACACATTGAAATTTATGTTTTATAATAATAATAATAATAATGATGATGATAAAGGAATTCAAACAATTTGATTATTATGACCATCAGGATCCTTTAAATTAAATAATAGAAGGGTACTCCTGCATTCCTTTTCATATCATATCAAATTCATAAACAGGCATTGAAATTGAAAGTCGTAAAAACATTTTTTATTTTATTATTTTTTCATTGTATATTGAAATGTTTGACTTTAACTTTAAATTTTGATAATGTGGGTCCAAATGATATATGGGTTGGCTACCATACGGTTGTTGTAATGCCCACACAATTTTATGCATTGGACAGGAGGATGATGGATGGGTTTTACGAAGACCAAATGACCCATATTCAAAAAAGTTAACTTTAAATAATGGAATTTAGTAATTTTTTATTTAAATTGATGAAATTTTTCATATTTTCTTCAGATTAAGTAAAAATTCCACCATCGCACATTTAACTTGTAAAAGTAAATCACATCCATAAGAATTCAAATTATTATTATTATAATGCACATTTTATATATTTAATAACAATAATAATAATATAAAACTGGCGAATTGCATGCAAAAATATTTCACGTAACTGGAGGCGATTTCCCACGAACCGAGCAAAGCAGAAAAAAGGCATACAATCAACTACAACAACAACAAAAAAGTGAGAGAGAATTTTTTTTTTAAAAAACGTTTTCATCTGTGCCATTACATGAAATGGACTGAAACTGGTTACTTATGCTCTTATGGATTTCATGAGTCAAAGTTATTATTAATGTTTATTTATTATTTAAGAAAAAAAAATGTATAAGAATTACAATCATAAAACAGGGTGAATGTTACTTCATTGGTCTCCTTCAACAGCAGTGTACAGTAAAAAAAAAACATGAAAAGAGGTTAAAAGTTTGAAGTGACTTTATGAGGAGGATGAAACAAGTTTTGTTTCTGTTTGGCAACTGTAAAATTAATCATTTACATTTGTGAGAATGATTGAAGTGAATAATTTATTTTTTTGCCTTGTAATTTCTTTAAGAGAAATGTTCCTTGTCTGTCAAAGCGCTACTTTGTAATTAATGAATATGAAATTTTCAATATTTTTTTTATGAAGCGTTCGAATTTGTATTGATTTTATTTCAATTTCAATTTCACGACCCTTCAAAGAAATTTTTGAGGATTCCCTTCGATGAATCATTTCAAATCAATGCATTGAAAAGAATTCCATCACCTCACTCCTCATTTTTATTATAGATCATGATTGAGAGAAATAACATTAAAATTGTTAACTCATTCTGTGATATTTTCTCTTTTTTTTTTTTGTTGTTATTATTTTCATCGATACGTTGAAATGAAAACAAAACAAAAATTAGGCACATTCCATGCTTATTTTTTAACCATGGGAACAATATCCGACAATGATTCCTTATTTTCTTGTATACATTTTTTTCCACACAACAAAATTCTTTCATAATATTCACAATTCAAATGGACAAGCATGCGATCATATGAAAAGAAAATACAGAACAATCGGTCATGAAGAAAATAATTTGATAAACATGCGTTTAACATATTTCTTAAACGTTTATTTGGCGGTTAATATGAACTTTTGAGGAGTGTTCAGTGTCTGCCTCTAATTTTATTTTTTTAAAGGAACTTCGGACTCAAAATTGAATGAATTCAAATCATTACTCGAAATGGATCCTTTCCAGTGAGTGGCAACGCTCATCCATTATTTTAACGGACTCAGCTTTCAGGAAATTTATCATCATTTAAGTGTCTTTTTTGAGAGAAATTGAATCAAATTTTCAATAATGCACTTAAAAACATAGTTCACTGATACCTTTTCCATTGAAATTTCAAAATATATCAACCAACTTCGGCATTTTTTCACTTGAATATTCCTCAACATATGGGCTACACTCCACACACAAGTAATACACGTGAATTCCAATTATTATTATTAGTATTGTTACAGAAAAAAAAGTTTTATGAAAAAAAACGCGTACTTGTGAGTTATAAATTTAAAATTTTGTGAGCAAGCAAGTACGAGCACGATTAACGATCATCATCCATCCTTCGGCAATAATATTATTATTTTTATTATTATTATTGGATGTATTATAATAATAATAATAATCATAATATAATATTTTTTCTGGTATTTATAACTCTTTTTCATCTTTTTTTTTCTCTTATTATTGTTTGAAAAGTGTGTGAATATAATTTTTTTTCTTCTCTTGTGTTCAAGTAGGTTTCATTTTTTTCATGTTATTTTTTTAAAAATAGATTTAAAGGAATATGAGATAAATGTTTTTTTTTGAGAGAAATTTTTAATGTACAAGGAATATGAAACAAAAAAGAGTCGCGTGTTTAACTCGTGATATGCCTTTTTTTGTGTTATATAGAAATTAGTTGCATTAACAGGTTTTGACTATGAGCCCTCTAATTTAAAGATAAATTATTGGTAATTATTGTGTTTTTTTTTGTATCATTTAATTTTGTGTTAATTGAAGGAGTTTTAATATGGAATTTTTTTCAGATGTTTTATGACGAATAGCTTGAAAACGTGACGTAACTTGTGGAACTTAATTTATTTCAAGTTCACTTGTGGAACCTAAATCATTTTAACGTAACTTGTGGAACTTAAATTTTCTCAACGTAACTTGTGGAACTCAAATTATTTCATCGTAGCTTGTGGAACTTAAATTTTCTCAACGTAACTCGTGGAACTCAAACTATTTCATCGTAACTTGTGGAACTCAAATTATTTCAACGTCACTGGTAGACCTTAAATTATTTTAACGTAACTTGTGGAACTTAAATAATTCCAACGTAACTTGTGGGACTTAAATTTTGTCAACTTAACTTATGGAACTTAAATTATTTCAACGTAACTTGTGGAACTTAATTTTTTTCAACGTAACTTGTGGTACTCAAATTATTTCAACGTAACTTGTGGAAATCAAATTATTTTAACGTAACTTGTGGAACTTAAATTATTTCAACGTTACTTGTGGAACTTAAATTATTTCAACGTAACTTGTGGAACTTTAATTATGTCAACGTAACTTGTGGAACTTTAATTATGTCAACGTAACTTGCGGAACTTTAATTATTTCAACGTAACTTGTGGAACTTAAATTATTTCATCGTAACTTGTGGAACTTAAATTAAGTCAACGTAACTTGTGGAACTTATGTAATACCTAGAACTTGTTCAATAAAAACATTTTCATTTAAACGCACTATGCATTTTCTTTTAATCCTCGCAATTTTTTCTCTCCAAATCAATGTAAAATGCACTCAAAATTAAACAATTAACAAACATTGTTATACACGATCGCCTGGTGCTTCATGTGACACATGAATACATGAATGTAAACAATGTATTTAAATTAATGTTTTCATATCATAACATCATGTTAAATTTTTTTTTTAAGTTTTAAGCATAAAGCACATGAAACAACAAGAAAAAATAAAAATAAAACATCGCCTGACGATGATCATCTTCATTATTATCATATTATTCTTATTAATATTTTTCGTGCGTTTTTTATTTTAATAATTGTATTAATTTTAATAATAATAATAATAAAATATTCTTACATGAGTACACAAGCACACAAGAATCCATAGAATGAGAGAAAAATCTGTTAAACATATGCTTTTTGGTTAAAATACATGGCCAATTAACACTATCAGTATATGTTTAACAACTTTTTGCATAAATTTTTATTATTTTATCTGTATTTTTTTTTATTTTAATATTAATATTATTAAACACATTTTTTTTGTTTCATTTCATTTTTTACTTTATACATTATTTTTTCTTGCATATCATTAATTTAAAACTTCTTCGTTTCCCTCGTTCGATTATCAGACTTTAAGTCAATACACTGCATATTTATGTGTGTTAATAATCATAATAATAATAAAAATCATGTTGATAATGTGTATGTTAAATTCTTGTGAAATGTGAATCTTGTGCATGTTTAACATGTATTAAATGTTGTGTATTATAATAATAATGAAAACGCAAATTAAAATTAATAAAATCTGTGCATTGAATGTGTGTATAATAAAGGCAATAAGGAATAATGTAGTTTAATATAATTTATTTGGTTTAAATAAACATTAAAAACGATTCATACATTGCATTGCTTCGTCATCTTACTTTAAATAAATACAACAACAAAAAATGTATATTGTATCGTCATAAAAATCATCATTATCATCATCGAGTCGTCTTTTTTGCATTTTATTATGATGTGAATTGAATGGATGTTTAATGTGAAAAGGAATATTGAAATTGGGGAGTGGGATTTTAAAGGACTAATTTAAGTGCATTTTCAGAGTTGAATTTCACTCTCGTCTTTCCACTATTCTCTCGAACTCTTTTAGAATTTCTCTCCCTCTCTTCGATTTCTCTCCCTCTCTTCTAGAATTTCTTCTGCCTTCTTTTCTAGAATTTCTCTCTTTATCTTTTCTAGAATTTCTTCTGCCTTCTTTTCTAGAATTTCTTCTGCCTTCTTTTCTATTATTTTTCTCTCTCTCTCTTCTCGAATTTCTTCTGCCATCTTTTCTAGAATTTCTCTCTTTATCTTTTCTAGAACGTCTTCGTCCTTCTTTTCTAGAATTTCTCTGTTTATCTCTTTTAGAATTTCTTCGTCCTTCTTTTCTAGAATTTCTCTCTTTATCTCTTCTAGAATTTCTTCTGCCTTCTTTTCTAGAATTTCTCTCTTTATCTCTTTTAGAATTTCTTCGTCCTTCTTTTCTAGAATTTCTCTTTTTATCTTTTCTAGAACGTCTTCGTCCTTCTTTTCTAGAATTTCTCTGTTTATCTCTTTTAGAATTTCTTCAGCCTTCTTTTCTAGAATTTCTTCGTCCTTCTTTTCTAGAATTTCTCTCTTTATCTCTTTTAGAATTTCTTCTGCCTTCTTTTCTAGAATTTCTCTCTTTTATTTTCTAAATTCTTTTACTCCAGCATTTTAAAAGAAAATCTCATCAATCTACCAATCGGACACTTTACCATACCTGAAATACCCAATTTAACACCCACTCTCTTAAAAAATGATAAAATAAATGATGCTTTGTAAATCAAATGGATTGATTGGCGCTGTCTGTCACTTAAATTGTGTATTCAATTCAATAATCCAATTAAAACGGGATTGATGATAAACTCTTCTTATTTTTTTCAGTTATTCATTTCAATTAAAAGAAAAAAAAATCACAGAAATCATCTTTTAAATGTTGCAAATTAACATTCAAAATCTCAATCAAAGGAAAATCATCATAAAATCTCCCAACAAAGTACCGTCATAAAGAGCCAAATAAAAGTGTTTCATTTTGTGGATTATTATGACGATCATAAACCATAAAATTCATGTCTGGACCAAAAAAAACCCAAACTAATAACAATAAAAATAATAAAAATTACAATACACCTGCTCTAAATTTAAATTTTATTATTAAATTTCTTCATTCTCATTTCATTCCATATCAGCATATTATCAGTGTAAACTGAAGAAAAGAAAAGAAATTGTCTTTTTAACGATCACACATTCACATGAAAAGAAGAAGGAGGAGGAGGTGTTTATTGTTCAAAAAAAAATTAAATTGAATATTTGTAACAAACAAAAAAAAATGCAAAATCGAGACACAAAACAAAATTTTATTTTATTATTTATGTTTATTAAATTTAGTTCTTTACTTTTCATTTATTTTTTATAATTTTTGTTGGTTTCCGCTTACAATAAAATTGGTTAAAGATTTGAAAAGACTTTTTATGATTGCTTAAATTGTCATCACAGCAGGACAATTTAAAGAAATACTTAATTTCATGCATTTGCATTTGGGTATAAAAATGTGTGTATTGAAACGTGTCACCAAGCAGATATTAAATGTAATATTCAGTGAAAAATTGATCGTTTTTATGAAGTGGATGATCGTATGACAAAAGTCCTGCTGCTTGACAAAATACAAGTAATCTACATTTGGTTAGTGTTAATTCGTTTACATTTGACTTCTGATGATTATAATCAGTTTTGAGATTGAAAATGACTTTAGTTACCTTATTTGGATTTTGATACGACGGTTATGGATGAAATTGTGACTGATCATCACAAGGGAGAGGAGCATGTCATGGTGACTGAAATCGCTTCCTGAGGATTCAAGGAGCTGATTCAAGGACCTTTTGATATGAGTTTATCTCAAAAAAAAAAACAAGAGCTTTAATAGTCGCAGCTGCCATAGTCAATGAAGCATCACAGTCAAATTCAATGGAATTACATAAAAAATTCCACAAATTCTAATAAAATGTCACTTTCGATAATAAATTATACGACACTTTATATTATTATAATGGCGCTACATTAAGATTTTACGTGCACACACACTAAGCAAAAACAAAAGACTTGGTGCAAATCAAGCAACGAACCTCGATCTTATTTTAGTTATGTTTTTTTTTGTTATTTTTCAACATGAAATTCAGATTCAGGTACGAGGATGACAAATAAATTATTATTTATTAATAACGCGAATAATGCGAATATGCAAAAATAATAAAAATAACCGAGTAACGTATAAATTTGGACCAAGATTGGGTTTCTATAACTGTGGGAGGTCAATTCAGAATTTCAATCTTCTTGTTGTTGTTGTTGCTTTGTTATGATTATGAACTGCAGCAAAAAATTCTCTCAGCATGTCACCAATAATCTCAAGTGACATACATAATAATATTAAGAGAAGAATTTTTTATTTCATTTTATTTTCAACTGTGTGACGTTATTTGGCGACATTTATTTGAAATTATGCAATAATACAGATTTTTTTTTTTTGCAGCGTGTTCAAGAGAATCAAAGAAATACATTTCATTCCATTCCAATTCAATGATTGTGCAATTTTATTGAATGTTATATGACAATTTTAATTAATATTGTCTGATAAATCATGTCATCAACGAAAAAAAAATTACATGAATAGTCGCGATTAATTGAATGACTGACGATGGAATGCAAATTTTTATCTTCTTTCACTGACCTGCATTTTTTTATTGCAGTGTAACCTTAAAATAAATAAAAATTTTATGCAAAACCGGGAGAGACATCATCAATCAAAGAATTTTTTGTGCATTTATATGAAATACAAAAAAAATAAGGTAAATAAAACGAATCCCGATCATTGGACACCCTGTTGGGACACACAACTTTGGTTGAAGGTCTCTTGCAATGCAGTAATCAAAACATCTTTCACATTTAATAATAATATTAATATAATTTAATAAACATGTGAATGCATGCAATTCATTGCATGTTTTTAAAGTAAAATATCAAGAGAGCTTTTCATCAAAAATGTCTAATAAAATTAAATTTGAGATTTAATCTAATTCACACGCGAGTCATGGGGGCAATTCAAAAATTATTATGATTTTTTTTCATTTTTTTCTCATTTTCAACATAATAAATGTATCGAATAAACGCAATCCTTTCAAATTCTCTCGATTTTTTGTTAGCACTACAAAAAAATTTCAGGAATTCATTTAATAATAATTATAATAAATGATCGACATTTCACATCATTATCCAATCCATCAATGAATCATAATAATGAAAAGGAATATTCCGACTCACTTTGCACTCTCCACGTGAAGTCTCCCAGCAATTATTTCTCACGCGCGTCAATTTGAACACTCAATTTTCACAAGACCAAATGTTAAATAACTCATTTTTTTTGTATTTAACCGCCTTTGTAACAAATCAGCTTTGCTCAATCAATTTGAATTGATCGAATCTCTTTAACACGAGAGATATTTAATTTTCGTTATGATTTGGACTTAGAATCATGAAATATGAATGAAATACAAAAAAATATGAGCATTTTAAATCTAATCACGATAATATTTTGTTCATAGTTCATCACATTTCATTGATGATGATTTTGAAACAATGTTTTGAGAATCTGAAAGAAATGAAAAGAAAATTAACTAAAATAATATGAATAAGACAAAACAAAAGATGTTATCCCGTGTAAAATGTATGACGAATTATTCAATAAACATATGAATATAATTAAGTTCTATTTTGGGAATCAATGTGGATTTGAATAATTAATATAAAATGTGATGATGGTTGAAATGATTAACATCTGGTATCATATTTAAATGATTTTCGTTGATTTCATTATAAGGCGAATGATCATAATGTTTGGACATGGATTTGGATAATCCTTATGATTAGGGTTAGATTTCCAAATCAATATCTTATCTTTTCCAGTTCTAGTTTTAAATCAACGGTTTAGTGTTGACTTCTGCAATGATAGAATGGACGTACCGCCCTATTTGGTATGACGACCAATTAAGACGCCATTCTACCCGGCAAAGCTGCCTCAAAAGAGGCCTGAAATCATTATAATATGGGAACTGATTTGCCATATCCTCCATAAGCGTACTTGTCTTTGCCAGACCATCTGCAATCTCATTGCCATGTAGACCACTATGTGAAGGTGCCCACGATATAATAACACGTACACCTGCGTTGTTCAGTTCTCAGATAAGTTCCTTGATTTTGAAAACACATGGGTGTAGGCTTCTGTCCAGTCTCCACGATAGCAGTGCTTCGACACTGGTCAGACTCTCTGTTATCAAAAGGACAGTTCGAATAAAAATATGACTCACATGTCAATTTGATTGCAACGATCAAACAAGTAAATATGGATGCTGGTGGTGGGAAGCTCAGATTTGTATTTGTAGTACTAGGATTAAAAATTCTTAAACTAGCATCCTCGTCTGATAGTGATCCATCTGTGTAGGAGACAAGGGCTCACATTTTCTTTACACTGCAAAAAGCGAACTAAAAACAGACGGGTACAGTTCCTTAGGAACCTTCACAATTGTATGTAAGAATGTCTCGTCAATCATCGGTATAGTCATCAAGACTTCAAACTCAAAATGATACATGGACTTTTGTTGCATGGGTAGTGTGAGCAGCGACTTCAACTGCAAAAGCTCCACAAGTCAGCTCTACACACTAGCTAGCTCTTCATATCACTCTAAACCAAAGTCTTCCGAGTCATTAAGGCAGACAATATAAAATTACTCACCAAGTAAGAAAATCTTCCGAACAGTGGGAGTACTCCCATTAATACTGGCATTACATTTGTAGGAGTTGACATGATGAAGCCACCTGCTATTCTTAAAGCACTCCATTGAAACCAAAGTTCGCTGTTGGGGCGCTTCGATCGCTTATGAATATTTGTTTGGAGTTTGACACCTATGCTGAGCTCAAAGGGCCTTGTAAAAGTCGCAATGGCATGGCTAAGCCATGAAAGAAATTGGCACCTACAATTTCTGATTTCCAAAATTCTTTTGATTCGACATCCATGAATTTCAACACTCATTGATGTTGCCAGACTGTTTCCCATTCGACAGACGTTCAATTTACAATGAAAAAGAATCCAGACTTTTACATAGACTGAAAAAAAAGATATGCCAAAATAGAATTAAACCCAAAATTTGAATAAAAACACCGAACTAAAATGACACACTCAACCAAAATATCACACAAGCAAAAAAAAGTTTAAATAAAAAATCAATTTAACATCTTCTTCGATGTTCAAATAAATCACACACTTGTTAAACATGCATCGATTGATTAAAATCTTGTGTTCGAGTAAAGATTTATGGTAATAAAATTTAAGTTACGTCATTTTTTTTTATTTATATATTTCACTCTTACAACACACATTCTTTAAAGTGCCTTACTTTTTAATATTGAAAAAATAAAAAAAAAATTAAATGAATAAAAAAAACCATCATCGAGTTTACTTTTATTCAAAATATATAAATCTCATCTCTTCTTGTTTTATTTTATTTTTATATTTATTTATTTATTTTATATGCAAAAATCTGAGATAAAAAGGTGTTAAAATGCTAAATTCTTAAGTGATTTTAATGACAAATAAATTTGTCACATGGATAGGACAGATGTTTTACAGATTATTTCAGTATTTTTTTTTTGTTCATTCTCAACTTGTAGTTTATTTTTACTTAGTTAAGATAATTTAAACAAATAAAATGGATAAAAATGCATCAAAATCCACTTAAATTTGCACATTTTTGTTCTTTATTTTATTTTTACTTTTTTTTTTCAATAAAATTTTTGAATAAATCAAGAGATCATTAACTTTTTCTTTCTTTTTTTGGAGGAAATTTAATGTAAATTTTTTTTTTATTCAATTTGATCATCATTATTTGTGTTATTTGTCTAGTGTCTCGTCGTTTTTATCAGAACAGAAATTTATCAATGATTGTAAATTCCCAAAAAACCAGAGAAGAAGAATAGAAAGGAATTTAAAATTAAGCGGTTTAAATGCATGACTGATTATTGAGCACGTGTCAATCAAATTTTATGAGAGTATTGGAATTTTAAACAAGTTTTTTCTGTTCAATTGATTCTTCATTTCAAAAAATTTTCATGTTTAAAAGTACAAAATAATTTTTGCTCTCTCATTATTTTAAGCCGATCAATGATCACCCAATATATTATCAATTGCTTTAAGTCATTTAACACATGTACCAAGTATGTCTGATTATTATTTTATTTTCTACATATATTTATGTTATTTTTATACTTTTGGTCAATATATCGATATAACATGCAATGCATTTTATTAACATTATAATGTAGAACAACAACAACACAACACACATTAAAAACCATCACTTTATTTGCAAACACAAAACACAACAAAAAAAAAGTACACAGCAACAACATCAACTGAACAAGAGGAACAACAACAAATTCTCGTGTTGAACATTACCTGATATTATGTGTGTGTGTAAATGATCATGTGTTGATCTTTTATAGATGACTGTCTACTCGCGGAAATGTTACGATGAAAAAAATATTTAAATAAAAACGTTAAAAGGCATGAAACTGTGAATAAAGAGAGGGATGGCGCATCGATGGTTTTGTTAAATGAAGATTTGTGATGAAAAATGACAGGACTTAAGTAGTCTGATTTTTGAAAATCTATGTAAGGCCCATTACTATGGTTGGAAATCAAAAGTCATCTATGGTTACTCGGAATCATCATCATATGGCTTGGATTTTGACAATTAGGAACATATTCTGACAAGTTTTTATCTGCTTTCTTCATTTTTTTGAATTGTTTCTGGGCTATTTTAAAGTGCGACACTAATTTTCCTTGTTATAGTGAAGCACGAGAAGCAAAAATGAAGCCTTAATTCACGGGAAGATATACAAACAACTGTTGGTAGTGCTCTCCATTATTTTTGTTAATTTGTTCTAAATTCTTGTAATGCAATCTTTGGAATTACTTACCTTAAAATTTTATATGCGTTTCTTCACTGCCCTCTTCTTGTCATTTGGGTCCCCATCCTTCAACTTCCTTTAAAAGTTTCAAAGAAATCTTCAGCCAGCTGTCTTATCATACCTTTAATCCTGAAATAAAAAAATATATTGATGTTACTTTAGACCTCTGATGAGCAAGGGAGGGTAGGGTAGAGTCTACAAGACTTCACTGCAATGCCTAAGAGGCATATTGTATTCATAATATTTCTACCGTAATTTCCATAAAAGCCAATCCTTTAGCTCAAGCCTTAGAGGGACCTTAGCTTTTATACTGTCATTCGAGAGCAGTCGCAACCTAATCGAGTCAGTATAATTATTTTAATTCAATATAATTATAATTTCGACCAAAAGAGACACAATTGAGTTTTTGCAGTTTATCGGATTCAAACTCACGCTATTGCCATGATAGACGAATGACCCAATGGACTATGACAACTCCTGAAGAGGACATTGATACCTGAAAATCGCTTGTACCACCTTTTTCACAAGCAATATAACGAAACATTCGTTAAATACATAAATTAATAAAATTTTATACACAAAACCAAACTCACAACTAACACGAATGAATAAGAACTGAAATAAAGAGCAATAACAGAAAAAAAAATCCATAAGTAATGTTTGCAATAATAAATAAAATAATATAATAATAATAATAATAAAATAAAATCAAAAAACTGATCATATTAAAATGTATTTTAAAAACTTTTAACAGGTCTCTGTTCGGTCATGCGTCCAATTGATCAACTTCATCGTTATTATTTCAGTAATATTATTAATCCAACGTTTAAATCTTTACTTTTAACGAAAAATAACGATTTTAGAATTGAATGTGAGACATTACAAAGAAAACAGAGATTTAAAGCAAATTTTGAGTAAGAATTGAGTAAAGTAAGTAAATTTAAAGAGATATCGTTGTCTTACTCATACAAATATCTTTTAAATACATAAAAAGGTTTTTTTTCGTCTCTTTTTCACCTTTAATTCTCAATTCGTTTCATGTTTTGTATGGCAGTTAAACAAAACAACGAAGCAACAAGTAGATTTAGTTGGTTCATAGACGTTATCGTCTCAAGTAGAGTTTCTTTTGATTATTTTTACATTCATTTTTAATTCTTTTTGTTTAAAAATCTTATTTTAATTAGAATTTAATTACTAATTTCAAGTAAATTAGTGAAACACAATTAATGTGAATCAAAAACAGTTTGATATTCAAAAATTGTGTTCATTTGAGTCATCAATCGAAATTCAACAATAAAAGACACACACATTTGATGGTATACAAAAAAAATAAAATAATATAATAATCATAATAATATATATCTGCATGACAAAGGTGTGGCTGAATAAAATTTACGATATGTTTGTTTAAGATTCATTTTTTATATATCAAAGATATTTTGTGTGTTTCTTTAAATATAAAAAAAGTGTGATCATCATTTTTGTATATACAAAAAAAAAGAAACAATATTATTATCATTAGTAATATTAAACCACAAATAAAATACAAGACAACAGAGACAATCAAGAGAATGAGACATGGAATTTTTATTAAAAAATAATAATTTATTTGTGTGTGATAACGATAAATAATTTTTTTTGTCTCAACTATCAAACCCGGTTTTATTTTAATTTTATTTGAGTCCCATCGAATTTTTAACGAACTTTTAACACAAAAAAGTATATAAATAAAATGGAACAATCACTTACCACGAGTTTGCAGTCATCATCTGACTCTAGTTCACGTCAACAATCTTCCAATCAACCACCACCAGGTGAGCTCGTACAAGCAGCTGCTGTTGTGCTCTCTCTTCAAAGTACCATGGTCTCAAGTCTCCAACAAGCAGCTTTATTGCCAGCTAATTCACCTGCTGCAGCTGCTTTCAACTTGCAAGCTCTCGAATCGTATTTGACATTACAGAGACTTACCTCCGGTAAAAATGACGTTTTAAATAGCTTAAGTTCACGTATATCCTCTGATAACAGTAATCCATCAAATATGGACGACATTGATAATATACATGAGACAATGAGTCACGATGATGATATGCCAATGTTGAATGATGACGATGAGATGACATTTGGTAGTGGGACTGAACAAAATGATTTACCTACGGTACTTTCCAATTCACTTGAAAATTCAACGAGTTATTCGAGTTTGTTATTAAATGCTGTGTATCAACACCATCAACAACAACAACAAGTAGTGCATTCAAATATGACGGCTGATAAATTGGCAACATTAGCAAAACAAAGTGGAGGTAGTAAAGTAATTACAACCTCACCTACGTCAACGTCACAGAGTGTGAGTAGTTGTGCTAATTCGGTTACAGCAAGTGGAGCAACACCTCGTCCGAAGAAACAATTTATCTGTAAATTCTGTAATCGACAGTTTACGAAATCATATAATTTGTTGATACATGAAAGAACTCACACCGATGAACGTCCATATTCGTGTGACATTTGTGGCAAAGCATTCCGAAGACAAGACCATTTGCGTGATCATCGGTAAGTCACGTGTTAGTATTATTTTTATATTTATTACTATACATTTTATACTAACAATTTTTTTATTATCTCTTTTAATTTAAACTAATCACATTAATTTTCTTCAAATGCAGTTTCATCCACTCAAAAGAAAAGCCTTTCAAGTGTCTCGAATGCGGTAAAGGATTTTGTCAGTCTCGAACATTAGCAGTCCATAAAATACTCCATATGGAGGAATCACCTCACAAATGTCCTGTATGTAATCGCAGTTTTAATCAACGTTCAAATTTAAAAACCCACCTGTTAACACACACCGACATCAAACCATACAATTGTTCAAATTGTGGTAAAGTATTTAGACGTAATTGTGACTTGCGTAGGCATAGTCTTACACATAATCTGACAACGGGAACAACAACTTCATCATCATCAACATCATCATCTGCGGTAACAGAAAATAATAATCTTGAATCTCAACAGTTAACAAGTAGTTTGAATGATGATGATAATAACATAACACCATTAAGAACAATGACAAAATTACCCTCAATCGGGGCAACAATAATGTCCATTAAGGCAAATAGTAATAAGCGAGCACTTGATCATAATAATTAACTTCATTAAATATATGTATAGCAATATTTTAAGGTAAGAAATTTTGTAGACTGAGTCCATGCTTTTATCGAACAAGACAAAAATGTTTAATTAGCTTAAAATATGAAAGTCCTCTCAAAATAAATTGTGATTTAAAAATAGAAATTGACGCTGCTCTTCCTATTAAATGAAAAAAGAAATTGTATTATTATTAAGTTAAAAATGTTATTAGTGATAAGTGAATAAAGTTAAAAGTAGAAATAGAATTTCATATATATGATAATTTTAGATGTAGTATGAAAAGCTTTTGTTAATTAGAAGGCTTGCGATACATCATTAGTAAGGTAAAAAAAAGTTATAATGAAACATTTTTTCATGAATCGAATTTATAGATTGAATAATAAAAAATATGAGAAAAAAAAATAACATTGTATTCATTTTATTATTTTTTTATTCCAAAACTTTCCTCCAACGATGATCACTTATAACAGTGCTTTTAATAAATTGCGTCATTAAAACTCAGAAAAAAAGAATAAGGTCAAAAGCCGTCTGACTATGAAAACAGGCAAAATCAAATGGTCTTATTATTGGACTCAGAGTGCTTTGAAAATATCGACTTTGAAATCTGAATCTAAAGGCACTAAGTAAGAGCTAAAAAAAATTTTATATAAAAAATCTTTTCCTTGAAATTCAATCAATTTATTCATAAAAAAAAATTAAAATACATTAAAACTCACCCACACAGTTACTCATATTATCGATACATGAATCCAACTTAACACTTTTTTTTGTAATATTCTTATGATATTTTTAAAAGTATTCAGTATTCTTATCTTCATCAACTTACATGGTCGTTTTCAATTTACTCACTAAAATAAAACAAAAGTGTTAATATTGTTGTTCAAACATATTATTCAAGAAAGATAAATTTGTTTTTATGTATGAACAAGTTGAAGAAATGATGCCACAGGATATTTTTATTTATACAATTTTTTTGTTTTACTTCTTATATGTTTATTTGTTTGTTTATTATTATTATTATTTGTTAAGAGATTACCACCAGATTCGATCTGGTTTTATGGGTTTTTTTTCGTGAGTGGGAATGTAAGTAACATTTTTCAGTGATAGCAGTAAATGAATGTGAGTATAAATTAAAGTTCAATAACTAACTGGCTCTTAACCGTATCAGGTGACATTTTTAGACCACCCTTAATATAAAAATTTGTCATCTTATAGAATATTTAAATAAAAATAATACTTAGAAAAAAATAGCTTTAATTGGCATTGGTAACGTTTCACATCTTTGATACTAATTTTTGAACTTTCACGACTGAAAGGAACTCTTGATCTGTATTCTACTCATGTGAAATCGATTTTACCGATAAGAGGCATTCAGAGAAACCAGATATTGAAGTATGTGAGACAAATGTTGAACGATGAAGTGCTGCATCAGACGGAGTTTCATTGGAGAGCCAATATTGGATCTTTACGCGATACAGCGGCTCTGTAGCTATGAAGACCCTACTTGGCTCACGTCAAATCGCTAGAATGAGACCAGAATTGTTTAATGATTTGCCAGCTTCCTTGAGAACAATTAAAGACACAAAAAGTTTCACCAAAGAGATCAAATCTTTTTTACTGAGTCAGTACTGACTCGTGATTCCTTATCTACGCTCCTAGATAGATGATTTTTTTTAATGAACCAGTATGTACAGTTTTTAACTTGATTTCTTGATGGCTTTTGCCTTTTTACTTTCTGAGGGGGAACTTTTTCAGGCAGTTGAAAGTTTGCTTAACAGCACCTACTGAAAGGGGACTTGCACTCGAAGTACGGTGCTTCGGTACCTGAACCCGGAGCCTCATCCCAGTAGGTCATATAATTGCGTATGGAACTAGAGAGAAGAGCGAGAGACTTATAGCTATTTAAGTCGCTTTAATACATCCGTCTTTGTCATAGCTCAATAAACTGAATAATTCAAGAAAAAGAACTTCTATTGTTAAAAGTCTTAAATTTTAATGTGAAAGGATGGGGATTTATTAATGTGATAAATAAGACAAAGTACTAAGAAACAAATATATTATATTGGTAATAGCTTCAAAGACACAGGTAATTTTACACCTCAAATATAATTTGTGTTTGTTTTACATTTATTATTTTTTTCCTCTCTCTGGCTCTCTCTTTAAACATATTCATTCCACACACGACTCATCATCATCATTATTAATAATAATATTTGTTTTTTTTTTTATTATTTTTGCATGAAACTCATCACACAGGAAACGAGTATCAGTAAAAATGTGTGAAGTATTGTATTAAATTAAGTACATGCCCAGTAAAAATAAGTGTTTAAATCCAAAAATGGTCATTACATGCCTTGTAGTTGAAAAACATTTATCAATAAACAAACTGAAATGATTGAAGGACCACCAAAATGTTTAAATTTATAACGCTTTTCGAAACGCTATTCCATATTTTGTTGCGGTGCGACACATTTCATCAAAAGGGCTCCTCGAAATTAAATAAACAAATAATAATAAATTTAATCAAGAAAAAAAAACTAACTTATCATTATTTTTTATCTGCATAAGCTTAAATTAAACAAATTCTAATTCTTCAAGCTCATGTTAAAGATTTTTTTTTACCTTTTTATATTTATTATTTTTTTCATTCCCTTAATATTTTTTATTTATTATTATTGTATATGATTATTAAGTAAGGCATGTTTGTGTGCATTTGAGTGGCACATTTGTCGCATGTCATAACCAATTATTGTGATACATTTCAGTTAATAATTATTTATTTTTATTTTTTATTTTAAATGTCTCACTGAACAGTTTATAATAATAATGAAAACTTAAACAGAATTCAATGCATTTTGAAATTCAATTTAAATGGGAAACGGTAACCATGAAATTCATAATTAAGTGCATTTTTGTGATTTTTTCAATAAACCAGACAAAATGAAGGAAAATTTTTAACTCTCATCGACTCTGGACTATGAAAATGACATCAAACAATTCCAAAAAGCGCATATTAACAATTTTCTTAAAAAAATTGAACATTTTCTCGTTGACATGTTTGATTTGTTAATGAGCTGATCCTGTTTTAAAATAAAATTTCTTAAGAACTGTCTACGTCTTCTGGTTTTGAAATGATCTTTAATATAAAAGCAAAGCAAAAAAAAAGTCAATCGGTCATAGTTTATTTTAAACTTTTAAAATATGAAATCACCTTTTCGCATCTCATTTTAATTATAATATAATAAAATATTTAAAAATTTCATTCAGTAGCGTTATCGTCATGAATTTTAATGTTAATTTATTAGTCATCATGACACCAAATTTCACACAAATCACAAACGTTATCTAACAATAAACATCTTTTATTTTATTTTGAAAAAAAAAATTAGCATTACGTTAAGTTTAAAAGAAAATTTTAAAATAATTATAATAAGAAATGTGTCTCATAAAAACATCAAAGCATCATCGTTCGTCTTATTTTTTGTTCAAACTCTTGTGACAAACATTCACACTTTTTAATTTAATTTTGTTTCGTTTCTTATCTCAATCAAGGAACTAATTAATGTTTTACAGCTTCTTTTAAATGTTTCTCGTATGTTACATTTGAATTTAATTTCTGACTACTGTTTCTCGTCTTTTCACGAATAAAAATGTTGATTATCAAGATTTGGAGAAGGAATTGTGATGAAACACGGTCTTAAATCGTTTGACACATTTTATTACCTCAAAATTTCCTTTAAATTAGGAACCTTTTTTTGTATTATAATATTTATGATTAAATTATGTGTAATAATTTGTGTTAAACCGCAAAATTTTAATTTTTTGTTCAAGAAAAAACTTCAGTAGCGGTTTTTAATAAACGTCTTTAAATATTTCACACGCAATGTCTTGTCTCTGATTCATTCACTCAAGTCAAAGAAATATCATAGAAATTATGATGTTTCATTTCTTTCTTTTTTTTTTTTGAATTGAATTGAATTGGAAAACGTCAGAGTTTCACCTTTTGAGAAATTAATGATTGTATTTGTTGAAGAAATTTAAAAATAAAAAGGAGGTGAATCATTGTAAAAATTTGGTTACAGGAATTCCATTCAATTCAAGACGATTCATCGTTGATTAATTTATTATAAATCGCTTTTTAATTGTTGTTTAATCGATTATTATTGAATTTTATTCAAAATTGACGAATGGAATTGAATTTCAATTCAGGTAAAAAATGCATTTTAGATTAACATTATACTTTGAACATCGATCGTCTAATTTTCAAACTAAGTAAGGCCATTTTGTTTTATACAAAGTATCATTTTCACATGATTTGTGAATAAATTTGGTTCTAATAAAAAAATATTTATTAATTATTTACGAGCTACTTTTTTAGGAAGCTTTATTACTAAAGTTCTTAATTTTCGTTTTTTATAACTCTCAGACATGTTAAAATAAATAAACAATTTTTTTTGAAAATAATTTGAATAAAAGCGAACCGAAACATCTCAAAATTGACCACTACTGTGACTTTATTCAAAAAATATTCAAATTTAATCCAATTTTAGACCTTTTTTCAACCAAAAATCGATAAAATTCGTCTCAACTGTCGAATATAAAACAAAAGACAAAATAAATATTTAGGTAGGCAGATATGTTTTTTAATTATTAATCATTCATTTTATTATTAAAATATTATTAATGTTATATTCCAGAAGGTAGCTTCTCTTTCACGAAAAAAAAATTAAAATCTATATTTATTAATAATAATCAAAAAATCACCATAATAATATTTTTAATGTCTATGTCGGCGTAGATCATTAAAAAAATGTTGTGCATGTTTTAAAAGAACCTGCTAAGGAGCCATAAAAAAATATGAGAAAAAGAAGCCAGTAAATTATGGAACATTAAATATTATTACGACATTCACTATCATATCATCAAAAAATCAGTATCCAATGAGCAAAGCAAAGTTTCTATGAAACTAAACACACACACACACAAGTGGTCAAGCAAAATGAGCCAGACTTCAAACGCGGCAATTTAAAGCTTGTTTTGTCTTCATGAGGAATCAGCATGCTACCGAATAAGACGAAAACGAGACCCTTATCTCAAATATTGATCTAAATAAGAAAAAAAAATAATAATTTTCTGTTTGGTATCCTCTGGTGAATGTGAACATATAAAAGATTATAATATATGTAGAAATTTTGTGACATAATTTATTAATATGAGATAAAGGCATTTTTTATTATCATTTTAATTTTTTTTCCTCATGAAAATAATCACATTCATAAAGAATCCTTCTCAAAAAAAAAAGTCAACAACAAATATTTGGCTAATTAAATGCAGACTTTACCCCCGTTTAAGTGTAATTTATAAAAAAAAAAAATATTTAATATTTAAAAATTATTTTTTAAGAGAAAACACATGTAATTTAATCTCTGAAAACGATTCATTGCCATTTTTCATACATTACGATCAATTTATTAACATTAATTTAACACGTTAAATTAAATATTCAGAAAATAAAAATTTCGAGTAATGACAAAAAATTAACTTTAATTTTTTAAATAAATTAAATGGATAATAAAAGTATAAAAAAAAGACACACACACAAAAAAATGTGATAATAATAATTAACATCATAAAATATGAAGAAATATTCGGTCGACTGTGAATTACATGTTTCATTAGAGTCCAAGTTTAATGATATGAGAGTAGGTATATGAATCGTAGTAATGTGTGAGTGCAAAGGAGTAGTCATTAAATATAATTAATTTTATGTGCGAAAAGGGACTGAAACAGAGTTTGATTTACACTGAATTTCAAGGAGGGCAATCGCTGCTTGTAACTGATTAATTGTGTGTCCTGGTATGTTGAATCCTGAATTGTGAATTGAATCCTTCTTAGGATGCATTTTAGTAATGAAGCCTTTATTTGCATCACAAATATTTTTCTGGGCTTTGAAGTTAAAAATTATACTCACCTGATCCTTAAATTGTCTTTGCTCGTTGAATCCTACTGAAAAAAGGTTTAGAATATTGATTTTATTAATTTAATTATCAAAACTTACCTGTGACTGTTGATTGATTGTTTTTATGTACCAAGATTTGGTGCTTTGAATCTTTATATGTGGCGCTGTGATTAAATTTGAAGTAATGAAGCCGTAATTTACATCTCAAATTACAATTAACAAACATTTTCTGGGCTTTTGAAGTTTAAATTTATACTCACCCGGTCCTTAAATTGTCTTCGCTCGTAGAATCCTGTTAAAAAATCGCTGTTGACTGATTTAATGTGTCACCTTCTGGTGTTCTGAAGCCTAATATGTGGCCTGTTGATGGACTTTGAAGTAATGAAGCCTTAATTTGCATCTCAAATTCAAATCAACAAACTTTTTCTGGGCATTTGAAATTTAAATTTATACTTACCTGGTCCTCAAATTGTCTCTGTATGGCTTCACTTATGGAGTCCTATAGAAAAAAGATAAGATTTTATGAATTTGAATACCAAAACTTACCTGTGACCTTTACTGGTAATCTTTCATTTAATCTCTAGTCACCGCACCTGCATCTCAATTACATCTCATATCTTACTGTGTTTTTATTGCTAATTATTTATTCGCGATATTTCTTCACATATTCACATTTAATGTTCACAAGACTACTTGATACAATCATAATTATAATTATTATTGTTATTATTGCGTTATGATATAAAGGAGCGTACTATTACCATTAAATAATAATTGCTATTAATAATAATTTACTTGTAAATTACCTTTTTATTTAAACGTAGCAAAAAACAACAACAGCAGCTTAATTGCCTTCAGATAGTTTTAAGCTGCATTTAAAAAATTTTTAATGTCTTTATTCTGGTAATTAAATAGAAATGAACTTGAATTGTGTCCTCAATTCCAAACGATGATTTGATATGGTGAAAGCCCAACAATAGATATCACTTTTGTTGACAATCATAACAAATATGATGTGTTATTTGAATAAAAACCGATAAATTCTCAATTATGAGCCTACAACATCAAAGAAGAAGTAAATTGTGTTATTTATTTACTTTGATTGTATTTTAATTGTCGTTTATATTATGAGTATTTGAACTATTATTATCATTTATTTATAAAATACCGACCGTGGGCATTTCTTACCTTTTGTTACGATGTAAATAAAATATATTTAAATAAATATAAATCATATCAAAGGATATTTCTGTCATCTCTCTTCTTACAATAAAAATATTTATTTTTATTCTGATTTCAGATGATCGCGATTGCTTGTCATCAGTTTAACATTTTTTTTGTTGTTATTATTATTTATTCATTTTATTTCTAGAAACACATATCTAGAAGAAATTATGATGATTGTCGGCATGAATAATCTCTTTCTCGTGTCAAATCAATGCTATTATTTGAAGCTTCAAGTACCTTCATTTTTTTTTTTTGTTATGATTATTTTTATTATCATTTAATGAAGTTAAGAAAAAAAAAAGTTCGATATTGAAGTAAGTGAACAGTGTTTTGTTATTGGCGTATCATAGCACCGCCTTTGATCAATATCATCACATTTTTTTTCTGTTTATTTTTTTAAAGGTGCTTGTTAACTCAACTTGATATGCGCAATATTGTAGTACAAAAAAAGTCTTTTCGGACTTTGATGATGATTGTTATTGTTAATTTTTTTTATGAAGCATGATACAAATTTTATTTTCGTGCTATTCTTGTATCGTAACAATGGAATTGTTGAAATAAAAAATACTTCTAACACGCTGGATCTTTATGAGAATTGAATAATATGTGTGTGTGTGAGAAAAATTTGAATTGAATTCTACAAAATAGTTTTTTTCTTATAACTTCTTTTGATTAATTATTTACATTACAAATCATCATCATCAGTCAATGAATAGTTAAGATTTTTCTTTATAATATTTTAGAGGAGAATAAGCAACTTAATAAAAATAATAATAATAAAAAATTAATCGTTTAAGATTTTTTTTTTGTATTTTATTTGTTTGATGAGCAATTTTTTATGCCTATAGAAGTCGGTGTGATTTTTCACTGATTTTGAATGGACCACCAGGTGTTCGGAATCTGAACTTTGCTATAATGGTTTATTTTTATGCCAAAGAATTAAGAATACATTCATGAATTCTGAATTAAAACTTCTATCTTGACTTTAAACCATCGATATTTTTTAACGTTTAAATAACAAATTTTGTTTTAACAATTTCATCAAATTAACCACCGACTGTGTCAGATCAAAATCATTTGAAGATTTTTCTTTTCAAAAAAACAGTCGCAAACTTTTGTTTGATAATTGAAATGGAATAATTTAATTAACAGTCAAAAATATAAATACTGAAAAATTTTTGACAATCTGATCAGATTTGTAACTTAACTGATTATTTTTGATGATGATTCAGATTTGTGGTCATGTTTTTCTTTTGTTACATTTTATTTTGTGTTGACCAAAAACAAAAAAAATAAAGAAAGATCGAATAATTTAATAATAAATCAAATCTCCAAAAAGGAAAAGAAACAAGGTATAAAAGGAGAATTAATCTGTATGTGACATAGTTTTGAAATAATAAACATGTCAAAGTGATTAGATGAATGAGATTTGATTGGCCTGGAACATGTTCAACACTTTAGTAGGGAAGTCGTGCTGAGATTTTAAATTTATATTTTTAAGCCGAATTTGTCAAATGCTATTTTGTTTCTCTTTTATGATAAGATACGGATTGATGAAAACGGGAATCAACGATTATTTTAAGCAGAGTTAAAATTTTAAATGTTTACCTTACATTTCTGTGTTTTTAGCTCGTTTTTCATCATTTTCCAAGGTTCTAATGTTGAAATAATTAGTTCAAATGTTTCCATGATGAACTTTCTGATAAAAAATGCGTAGTTCCATTGAGTAGAATCCTTCTCCTTATTTTGATACTTTTGAACTGTTTTCATCTTCACTAAATGGCAACGTCGAGCGAACAAAATTGTCAATTTGGCTGCGCAATTTTAATTGCTATTAACTGTCCCTTTATATACCCTGGACGAGTGAAAAGACCTTTTCCACATAGAAAAAGGTACATTTGAGGTAAATATAATTTTAATTCATTTGGTATATCAAACTTTTTTTCTTTTAATTTTAGATCTTACTTCAGGTAATAGCACCACATCTACCCCGATGCCCTAAGTATTTGGTAGAAAAAAACTTCTGTGGGTCATTTTAGTCAATCCAGCGAAGTTTTCAGCTATTGGGGTGTCAGCTAAAGTACTGCCCCCTACATTTTTCACGAAGTCATTAAAATCATGAAAAAATTGATGTACCAATATGTAGTTTGCCCAGATACAGTAGAGCAGAAGAGGATCTCAGAGGTAATAATTTGTTTCTTTTTTTGTAAGACAGACAGTTAAACGGATAAACAGACAGATAGACGAATCTGGTATACAGACTTACCAGATTTACTTTGAATTTTCAGCAAATAGGATATCTTACCTCCACTAAGTATAAATGTAGGCATTTTTTGAGCAATTTTTTATGAAATTTTGTTTGCTGGACGGGGCCAATAATTGATATTTTATTTCTGTCACATTTGTTTACATACATTCCCAGTTAACATCATAATCATCAGCTGTTTTTTGCTTTGATACCTAATTAAAATGGGTAAAGGATTATAAAATGAATTTGAAAAGTAAACGCCCTTTTTAAAATAAAATTTAAGCTAATTCAAGTGTAAAACCCTCTAATTGAAATTTGAATCACAAGATCAAGGATTAAAAGTATAATTTTAAATAAATAAATTTTAAGGGATAATAATTTTTACTCGTAATTCTGAAGTAGTTGATATAATAATTATAAGTAGTCACATTTCAAAAATGGTGGAAATTTTTTTGATCTAAATGAAATCAATGATATGGAAACACATCTGTCACTGTTTTTGGCATATATTTTTTCCCTTTTAAAGTCTTTTAAATGTAAATCGTTCTAAAAAATTTCAGTTAAAAATGTCTCGCATACCGATTTTAACTCTTTTATGTTATAAAATAACGCCCACACAAAATGTTTATTGGACACAAATTCTTAATATTTTTTCTGCGTTTTACCATAATAGTGCAACCAACAATATCTTGTCATCGCATCTCATGTCGTGCAAAATTTCTTATATATTTAAATAAGTTTTAAATGCAAAGAAAAAAGACACAGAAAATTTATATCGAATACCAATCTAAACGCATATTGCTTTATAAACATTATAAATCGCATATCCTGTCAGCACCATGTTTTTTTCTTGCATTTCTTGCATATGATACGGATTTTTTTGTCGGCGTCGCGCGCGCTCTCTCTCAAAATAACTTTTAATAAAAAAGTATGTAAAAAGCATGCGATGTTTAAATCTGTATTTTAAAATATTATTAAATTTTAAATTCAGATCAAAGATATTTTAATTTATATTTTACTTTAGCAAAAAGCATGTAACTTTTAAGAAAAAAATAAATTTATATATGAAATGCAAAACATATATGAAACAAAAAATAGTTGAACGTCACACATACGACGAGTCTAATGTCATAAAATTATCATTCATCTGATACATTTATTTTATTTTCAGAATATTATCGTCAACATTCCTTGTAATGTTATTTATGTCTCATTCAAAAAATTTATATGTATATTTGTCATTTAATTTACAAGAAAATACCATAAGGAAAATTACTTTAATCAAAGGTGTCAAATTACAAAAAAATCAATTGAATACCATGATTTTGTTAAATGTCACACTCAAAACCTCCAAAATATCATTGAATTGAATTCATTTCCATGTAAATGATGCCAAATCAGCCTCAAAAGACGCATTTTATGGTATAAATTTCAAAATATGAAGAAATATTAATCTTATGACCAAAATTGATTTCACCAAATTTCATGGATGATGTCTTAATTTAAAAAAAAACTAAAATACCAAGATTTCAACAAATTCATCGTGTCCATCGTCCACGCACATAATTTTTGTAACAAAAGAAACAATAATATTAATACACTTCATTTGTATTTCAAATAGGCCATGTCACATTATTTGACAATCATAATTAATAATAATTTATAATATTTTTATTTTAATAAATTTGTTATAAGGAGAGACAATAAAAATGTAAAAATTATTTAAAATGTTGTCGAGAATACTCATAAGATAAGAATAATATGACACTTTTACATGTGTTAAGTAGTTGGATTACGCCATGATGAACATTATTGATAATGTTAATAATTTTTGTTTTTTTTTTAATATTTATTTTATTTCGTGTTATGAATGAATGAAAAATGATCTTGGTGATAAAATTGAAATTAAATTGTTTTTGTAACAGAAGACCTAAAAAAAACAGTAATTAAGCGTCGAATGGCTTTTAATTGATAATTTTGAAGAATTTTGATCGCAACACACACACATTTAAATTAATTTTTGCTTTGACATGTGACAATGCACAGCCCAAAAAGACACAAGACGTCTTGCTGTTTAAAGGTTGTTATCGCATAAATTCTATCTTTTTGCAATCCTCATAAAATCGTTATTTTCATGATTTTCATTTAAAAATTTTTAAAAATATTAATAAAATACCAACATTTTAAACGGAAATAATGTCATAACTAAATTTTTGGGTATCAAAAATCATCAGAAAAAAAATCTTTTAAGACTTGAAGTAATTATTTGTAATCCGACACCTTCCATTTAAATTTAAGGACTCTTTAAAAACCAATTCAAACCCACTTAAGAGCATTATTATCTCGAAAATCCTATCAAAAACTTCAAAATTGTCCCAATAAAATCACCTTTATTTTTATGTAAAGTCATACTCATAATCTCTTAATAATACCCAAAAAAATGTGAGATAAACCATCATTTAAATGGTAGCTAAATGTCTCTAAAGATTGACATTGATATGATATTATGATACAAAAAATTCATCATAATCCGAGTTTATCGAATTGGGGATCACAATTCAGAGAGAAAAAAATTTAAAAAAAAAGTTTGTTATTTTTATTATTATAAATGTTTGTTAAAATAATAATAATGGACACTAACACACAATGCAATGGAATTACAACATATTTTGACAAGATAAGAACTCTTTGATGTCTCTCTCTCACATTTTTGTCTAAAATGCCTTTTTTTATTTTGATATTTATTTTTATAGTACGATTTTAAATCAACAATAAATATTTTTCTAAGAAGCTTTTATTATTATTTTTATTTTTATTAATTTTAATAAATTCGAATGTTTTTATTTTACTTTTTAATAAGAAGCCGATTTAGTGGTAATTTTTTGATTGTAATCCATTGGATCAAAAATTTTTGACAAAAGAAATAAATAATAAAAACATCAAATAATCTGTTTTTTATGATATTATGGCCTTGGGATATGCGACACGCAAGTTAAGAATTTTTGATAAACAGGTGTCTTTATTTGGGTTTTAATGGGCGATCAAATCAGGTGAAAATAATAATGGATTTGGATTAGGTAAGAAATGAAATTTAGTTTTATTGTGAATTTATTGATATTTTTGTGTCTTTTTTTAGGATATGAAGGTATCTGATGTGAAAAAGTCTTCATTTGTCCATTATAAGACTTTTAAAAGTTAATGTTGTATAGAAACACACACAGAAAGTTCACAATTTAGTATTTGACAGGCAAGTGACAGTTAATTTTGTATAGAAACACATACAAAAATTTAACAATTTTGTATTTGGCAGGTAATTGACAGTTAATTTTGTATAGAAACACGTACAGAAACTTCACAATTTCGTATTTGACAGGCGTTAACTTTCTATAGAAACACACAGAAATTTCACAATTTGTTATTTGACAGGCAATTGACAGGTAATTTTGTAAAGACACACATAAAGAAACTTCACAATTTAGTATTTGACAGGCAACTGACAGTTAATATTGTTTAGACACGCATACAGAAACTTCATAATTTGTATTTGACAGGCAATTGACAGTTAATTTTGTATAGAAACACAAACAGAAACTTCGCAATTTCGTGTTTGACAGGCAATTGACAGTTAATTCTGTATAGAAACACATACAGAAGCTTCACAATTTCGTATTTGACTGGCGTTAACTTTCAATAGAAACACACAGAAATTTCACAATTTGTTATTTGACAGGCAATTGACAGGTAATTTTGTATAGACACACATACAGAATCTTCACAATTTCTTATTTGGCAGGTAATTGACATCTATTTTTGCATAGAAACACAAACAGAAACTTCGAAATTTTGAATTTGACAGGCAAGTGACAGTTAATTTTGTATAAACACACAAACGGAACTTCACAATTTAGAGTGACAGTTAATTTTGGATAGACACATATACAAAGGCTGCACAGACGTCAAGTGTCAAGTTAAATTTCTGATCCCGTATTTTAAAAATAGGATTACCTGATATTTAATTCAACCGTAGATGGCGCTATATCTCATGAATTTACAGAGCCCATATGTAAAAATCACATCAATAAATTTACCTTCAAAAAAATTTCCCTACAGATCATTATCTAATCAGGAAGTAATCGGCATGTTAATCATTTCTATTTAAAATAAAATTAAATCTCTTTAAAAAATTTAAACATTTTTTTGATAAACAAACAAAATCTTTTAACATTTCCTCTTCAAAAATTAAATTTAACACACAAATTAAGAGCTATTATTAACCACAAATCGATACACATATATTTGTACTTCTCAAAGTAAATACAAAAAACTATACGCGTTTTTTATTTCTTAATGTTAAAAGTAAACATCCCATGATAATAATCGTAGCCACAGCAAGTCAAACAATTTAAACCGATTATCGATACTATTTCATTTTTTTTCTTCCTCTTATTGCCTGTATAACTGTGTGTATGGATGTGAGTGTATGTAGGTGGACAACTTAACATTAAAATGATGATGGGAAATAAGTTAAAGAGTGTGTACTTTTATGACGTTATTTAAATGCTTTAAGACAATACACCGTGAAATGAGATGAGGACAAAAACAGGAAAAAATAAAACAAAATGTCTTAACTTGTATTGATTCAATTGTATTAACAAATCATTTTTTATTATTAATATTTGAATGGTCACACGTTGTTTGTTGTCTTTTCTTATGTATTCAAATATTGTATCATTCAATATAATAATTTAATAATAACAAAAATAGACAAAAAAAAATTTAAAACAAAATAATGTCAAATAATAAAAAGAAATAAAGAATAGAAAGACAAAAGGTATGCGCTTTATTTATTTTATGTTATTTTAAATGTTAAAAAAAAAGTTTTAAAAGAAACATTCTAATATTTCATATTTTTCAAAAAAATAATAATCATAATAATTTCATTTCCAATACCAATTCAAATCCATTTATTTATTGAAAAGACAATTCCAAATATTGGGGATGCCCTGCTGTGTAATCAGATATGTGTGTTGTTGTATTAAATTGATCAGAAAAATACGAGAATAAAAAAAAGATAAAAAAAAATTATAATAAAAATGAAATTTATTTATAAATTGATGATTGCTCCTTTACGCGTTTCTCTCACTTTACATGGAACAAAGTAAAGGCAGGTATTTCATCAGGAGGCGAATGTTAAATAAAAATATTTGGTTGCTAGATAACGATCTGAAAATGTTATATGATGAAATGGAAGAAAAAAAATGTGGTAATCGAATTCATTTCTGAAAAAATGAAAAATTGCTGTAATATTGTTTGTAATAATTCATGGAATTTTTCTCATTTGAATTGAATTGAATAATTGAAGCATAAATTTGTTGATGGAAGGTGTTAATAAAATGATGATTGTATAGAAATTAACACCAATGTGTCTTGCACCACAGGTGAGAATAACTTTGAAGAATTTTTGTACATTTAGAATATGAATTTTCACTGTTGGGAATTCCTTTCAACCCCTCTTTTATCATTTTAGGAATAATTTAAAATCTGAATGATGCACATTCCATTGGGATTGTTTAATGATGAAAAATTGTTTGAATATTCATTGTCATTTGTATTGAAATATTGATCAAGGTGTTCGATTGAATTAGATAAATAGTAAGACGTAAAGCATGTAAAGCTGTTTTTGGTGGCGTATGGTCAATTATGGCTGAAATTCACCCACATCTTGGTTCAATTTGAGGAAAAAGAAGGTGTCTTGTCAGCCGATTGCCATTGTTAAGGTCGGAGTAAGTCAATCAAGGGACATCTATTCTCGTACTTGCTAACCCAGAAAGCATCATTAATTCATCATTCATAACCTCAATTGTGCTGTAGAGTCCAAATCTTCACCGAACACCAAGAACGAGAAGAATTTTCTAAGATAACCTTCTTTAATTTGTATGAGAGAGAAGCTGAAAAGCGAGAGCGCACAAAAGAAAGCGCGTTTCTGGTCGAGGAAAAGACCAGACCATTTTTTAGTGATGGTCACTCAACCCGATGATGATAATGATGAATATAAGCGGGTATGCCCTTCTCAGCCACTTAGTGTTGGGCTTTTTGTGGGCTGTTTTGCGACTTATCCAAGATTATATTCACTTTTCACGATTGGAATTTCCTTCAAGAAGTCGTAAATTTCATGCAATCTGAATTCAAATAATGCTGTTGGATTTATTTGTCCGTTTAAACAACCAAAATACCTTCTTCTATTTTCTAATCCTCTACAAAAGCACAGTATATGTTTCGCAGTTCCTTCTTCTTCTTCACAAATTCTGCACAAGTCTGTATTGCTAAGATGCATGTTTTTCAAGTGTTTGAGCACTCTGGCATGTCCTGTAAGGATTGCGAACAGTACCCTCACTCAAACCACACTCATTCCCAGCAACTCCCTTATGCGAGTTACTGACCTTTTAGGTATAAAGTTGTGTACATGTTGTGAATGATATCTGCCTTGATCTTCCCAATACAAAGTTGATTTGTCAATAAGTCATTCAAATATGGCAGATTTAGCCATTGTTAATGCGATACTTAATCAAGGCTCTTCTCCTGCAAATGTCGATGCTGATCTTTCTCAACCCGTTTAGCCAAAGTTAAATCGATGCATAGAGCTGTTGGAATTTTGGAATCCAAAAGTTCTTCCTTCATTACACTTCGCGTTCGTACGATCTGTGTTGGAGTATTGTAGTGTGATCTGGTCGCCTCATTACCAACTGAAACCTGACCTACATCACATGAATCACAATCATAATTTTATCACAATTTCTCACGCTACACCGCAAATCATCGGTAGCAAAACATGCAAAAATGATATTCAACTTACAACACATTCAAATTAATCAGCATAATTTCCCAGAAATTCAAGATCATTAAAACCACATCAGCAATCTTGAAATCATACCTTCAGGTTTCAAGTGCATTTAAGTAAAAGTGAATGTAGCAGCAAACACACATTTGTAGTAAATTTTCATATCATAACCCCTTTAAAACAAAAAAGATTAAATTTCATTCAAAATTTCAACTAAAACAACTAATTTCACGATAATTTTACACAAAATTAAATCTCCATTCATACATTTATCATAAAATTTCATATTCATATTATTCATAGATGCGCGTGATTCATTCAATGAATTAAAATTATTTTATTTTACTTTATTTTCATTCATAAAAAAAAACTATGACACGACTATGACCTGAACATAACTTTAACATATTTCACTTCAATAAAAATTTGCTGCATTAAATTTCAATGTTTAAAAATGCATTTAAATGGTGATGAGCCATGAATAATTGTGAAAAATTTCTCTCTATCCTCGCGTTCTGCATTTCAAATACAAAAAATATTAAAAATTGAATATATTCAATTTATGAATTGAAATTTTTTGTTTACATTTTTTACCTGAACTTAAGGATCGTGATCGAGACTTCAAACGATTATTAGATATGTTTTTATGTAAAATCGTGGCATGGCTCCATCACAATTTCAAGCTACTCGAATTCTCATTTTTTTTCTTCTCTTGTCTGGATGAGTTTCGGTATAATTATTAGTTAATTATTTGATTTGGTTATAAATGATGGGTTAATTGTCTGTGTTAAACTGGATAATTATCTGTTTTGATTTAAATTAATTGTTTTTCGTGGTTTCTTTTACAGTTTTTTTGGGATGGAAACGAAACCAGGTGATTGAAAGAGGTATGTAAATGAATTTTAAGTTCTATTTGATTCAAATTCAAATCATTTTATGGTCCACTATGCTCGTCAGTTGATTCAAATTACCCACAAAGCTTATGAAATGTCAAAAATTGAGTTAGATTTTTAAGATATAACGTCTCTTATCAGCCATTCAGCTCAAACGGACGCCTCAGAAATCGTTACCAAGGCAAACCTAAATTTGAATTTTTAAAAATAAGGCTTATTTACTTACTTAGCTAGCTTTACAACCAATTACTTAGTCAAAGCTTGTTGAAGGATCTGTTTCCAGTGCTCTCTATCTTGCGCCACCTGTTGCCAGTTTTACACTCTCAACGTCCTCAGATCCGAACGGATGTTGACACTTCACTTTGCTTTAGATCGCCCGATTTCCGTCACTTCGGAACAGGGTTACTAGGGCTCGGTTAGGGTCCATTCGTTCTAAATGCCCTGTCCAGCTTAATCTGATTACCTTTACTACAATGTTTGGTTCTCCATATTCACGTTCCCATTCAAAGTTGTATCTACGTCTCCATCTTTCGTCCTCCAAAGTAGCGCCGGATATAGTTCAAAGTTCTTTGCGCTTCAACGAAATTAGCAGTTGTTCATCGCTCCTGGTTGTTGGCCAGGTTTCTGACCCATATTATGCTACTGATCTTATGAGTGAGTTGTAGATTACAAACTTTGTTTTGTTGGTCAAGAGTTTGGAATGGAGCTGTCATTGTAGTCCATAAAGGCACTAATTGGCCGCCATAATTCTTCTTTTGATTTTGACTGAGGAATTATTATCATCCCATTTCAGCGCTCCCAGGTAGACTTACTGGTCAACAATTTCAAATGGTTGCCCTCCAATCCTGACATCGTTTGTCTCTTGTTGGGGAACTGCAGCATCGCTGGTCTTCATGTACTTCGGTTCGCTCTCGTTTATATTCAGGCTCAATTTTGACGCTTCTTCTTTAAAACTAGTGTAAGTGTCCATGACGTCCGTGTGTATGTGGACGACTATATCCAAGTAATATTCCTGTAGCTAGTGTCTGAGATGTTTGGATGCCAGCACGTCTCATTGTGCCTTCTAAGGCTATGTTGAACAGAAGCGTAGATATTGGGTTTCTTTAAATTTAATTTTCTTTTTGACAAAATTTGTCACCTGATGGTTTCGTTTAACAAGTTCATGTAAAGTTAAGCATGACACGTGTCCATATGAGTTAACAAAAAAACTTTATCATGTCAGTTGAATTGGAATCAAATTGAATCAAATTTTCAGCTCTATTTCATAAAAATTTGTGAACAATACCACCAGAAACAATTATCAACAATATCATTCATTGTTCAATTCATAAAAGCGACATCAAGCTATAATTTCGTAGGACGAGCTCGTGCTTATGCGTTTTAAAAGGTAAATTCTTTCTGGAGCAACTCCCATTTTATATTATGAGTATTCTTATATTTTTTTTTCTTAAATATTTCATGATCAAAACCTTTGACCCGATTGTATTCATAACATCTCTCATATACATGTATGAGCAATGTCTGGAATGGAACACCATGTAGCACTTATTTCGTCGTGTCTTCATTAGAGTATTTACATTGTACTTTAAAATCTCATATAAAAAAAAAATTTATAAAGCATTTTATGGGTGTGACAATAATCGATTTTTTTATTCAAATTTTTTTTTTTTTTATATATAAAATAATGATCAGACATCAGTTCAACTGAAATGATGATGTTTGTATACTAAAAATATAATTTAAAAGTAAATTGATACTTTGTTTCTGTGTCTCTCTCATTTAAAAATTGTTTTATTTAAAAAAAAAAATCGAAATAAAACTGGATGCCTCACACACACATTTATTTTTGTTGTCATCTAATGCAAATTATTTGAATTTCATGTCTAGTTTAATGTTTAACATTTTCAAATACAAATCGAGAGTATGGTCAAAGCTGATGCTAGTTGTGAGGTCGTGTGTCTAAACTTGTTAAATTAAATTAAATTAAATAAATAGATTCCACTTCATGTGAATGTAAATTTTGAAAAATTATTATTCACATTCACAAATCTGTACACATTTATGGAGAGGGGTCCCAATTAATCATACGCACGTACTTTGTTACAGTTCAATTTAAATTGATTCCATTTCAAGCCAAGATATTTAAATATTGATTTGCTTTGATGATGTTTTACATAAACTGAAATATGATGAATGATTTACATAAACATTAAATATGTTTTTTTTTCATTTTTTTAGCTCAATGAGTCATTTTTGAAACAAAATTGATAGGAAATTCATCATTTTTTTGTAGTATTATTTTTTTTGTTAAATTTATTACCCTGTTTCTTGACTAAACGTTTTGTAGGAGGAAATAATTTAATATTGTCTTACTTGATATGTAATGTTCGATATTTTTTTGTGTGTTGAATCGATTGTCTTGTTAATGTGTAGCAATCATTGTAAAACACATAACTGCCAGCATTTTAGCCCACACAACTATTTATTGTGAGATTATTGACGATGAAAATGAATTAAGAGCTACACCTTGTAATGGGATGTGAAATTTATTTTCTAACATTAAATAGATTTTGTCCTTATAGTGCAAAAAGTTCATCGATGCTTGCTTTTGCTTTTTCATTAAATTTTCAGTGTTTTTAAGGTTTTTTTTAAATTAATACTTTTTTAGCGACTAAATATTGGTAATCTTCGATATTTTAATAAATCAAAATCATCAAGTTTTTATCCATAGTGTCATTAACTGTCCTGTTTGTTTATGAGTGCCCACAATGCTCTTTTTTTCATAATCGACTTTTTATTTTCCGAACAGACATCCATCGGTTCCTCTGAATTTGCATGGAGCTGAAAAAAATTTTGTTGAATTTTTGTACATAAAACATTAAAATTTTAAATAAAATTAAAATCTTACAAATTTTTCTTCCAGCCCACGTAAGCGTCTTGTCGTTTTCGCTCCAGAACCTCGTACCTTGGCTCGTGTTGTGAGATTTTTATTTTCATTGGGTACTGCGCGTCTAATTTATTGCGAGTCTTGCTTTTCAAGTATTTCATATGAGAAAAGGCCGACCATTTTAAAATGGTTTAATTTTCAAAAACGGTGAATTCTATCTATACGAATGCGCTAATGTTTGTCACTCACGATCATGTTTTATATTTTTTGCTATTATTTTACTACTCAATTCATTAAATGCCCATAAACAGGCTTAAATCAGATTAAATTGATGTTAATAGGATTAAAATCATTAAAAATATTGGCCATTTAATGTGTAATAATTAAAAAATTAGAATTTTATTGACTAAATTTTAATTTATGCGAGAAGTCATTAAAAATTTTAGAAATTTTAGTTCTCGAAAAAAAATTAAGGATGATCATTTGGATTATTTGAAGCAACCTAAGGTTCATTCAATCTCTAAGCCAAATAATCGTGACAATGATGAATACGATTTTTAAGTCAATTCTAGATCTATCAATAAACCAAAGCTCTAAAAAAACGATTTTCGAGATTTTGAACTGAATTTAACTTTGAATAAACTTTCTTGAAATTATTTTTCAGGTTTAACATATCATAAGGGTGGTCTGTCATCTAAACGACTTTTGGTCAAAACATCTCTCACACAAAAGAACACAATTCAAGAAAACAAATAATAACACTGTGGATTTTAGTTTCAGAAAAAAAAGAATTATGTACTTTTTTTGTTCAAAAGAGATAATATTTACGTCTTTTCCTGTCACAATTTCACACAAAAACCATCCTTTGTCCAAATTATCTCATTGTGTTAATAAATGTTTTGGAAACAATTGACCAGAACAAGTGACAATGAATTTACCTGATTCTCAGGAAAAAAAAAACATTTAAAAAAAATGCAGAAGCTCTAACAATTTTAATGCGATTTCTGGTCTTAAAAAAACACAAATTTTTTTCAAAGATAAAAAAAAATATCTTTAGAAATGAAATCAGCGCCACAGGGTGCCAAATGCCAATTTTAAAAAATAGAAAAACAATCGAAATCAATCAATGTGACTCATTATTGTTCATTACTTTCACCTCATCTTCATCGTCAAGTAATATCAAAATAAATAAATAAACATTGAGTAATTTCACACAATTTCATCGAATAAACATCTGATTGACATTGAATTCTGCTTCCCATCTTTAATGTTGAAGTCAATTTACTTGTATCAATATTTATTTTAAAAAATAAAATAAAAAAAAAATCGTTTCATATCGAAATTAACAATGTCAAAGAATTTAAAAAATATAAATAAATAAATAATCAAAGATTTGAAAGGAGTCATGTGGTGCGAATCGAAATCTTCAAAATACTTATATCTAATTTAGTTTTTGTGTGTAACCTTATTATGATTAAGATTATGATTATAATGAAATGAAAAGAAAGAAAAAAAAAATGACTTAAGTATCTTAAAATATAAACAAAATCCAAATCTCGGGTGTCTCCTTTAAAAGGATTTGAAACATTATATTGTTTGTTTATGCAATTATTTCATGCTTTTAATGTGACAAGTATTTAAATTTAAGTGAAAATAAGCCGATTTTGATGGTACAGTGTGAGAGACTTTGATATTTTGCAACAAAGTATTATTATTATTATTTCTTTTTTTTGTATTTATAGGTATATCATTTAGTGGTGTTTTTCTGTTTGTTTAAAGCCATTGATATATTGAATGGATTTGTTAAAGTGGATTACAAGAATAGTTAAGACGATTTCCATATGTGCAGTACATTTTTGTGGATTAAGAAAATTTAATTAAAATTGAAGACGCCTCTTTTAAAAGTTAAGGAAAGAGTTTGAATTTTAAATTTATGGTAAGGTCTCAAAGAAAGTTCCTTTTTGGAATATAAGTGATGAATACCAAATATGTATTCTTCAAAAGATTCCATTTCGAAATAACAACTATACTCTGTTAACATAGCTGTCTCCACTCGACTTGCAATACTTGCAAAACCAAATACTCAATAGCAATTAAGAATAACCATTGCTATAAAAATCCAACAATATGGTCTCAACCCTTAAACACCCACTGGCAGGGAGACTTGCACTCGTTAAGGACTAGGCGTCTAGTTCGAAGCGAAGGAGCTCTGTTACAGTGGGCTCGGATTGCTCCAAAGGAAGTAGCCTCTTGCAAAACATTATTCAATTCCTAGCACTCTTCCTTAATTCTCTCTCTGAACATGATGCCTTGTGTTAGCTTTGGTCGACTCTCAGCAATATTGTATTCTACCGCAGCGACAAATTAATTTAACAATTATAAGAGCTCTCAAATCAAAAAATAGGAAAAAAAACTATTCATTTATTTAAATTATGATTTATCCCTTCAAGGACCTCGGTCATTGAGATGATCACATTAAATTTAAAATGTAATTCATAATAATTGTAATAAATAATAAATTAATAATACTGACAGAAACTACTTCGTCTATGGCCTTAGAGACCAAAAAGAAAAGGTTAATTTAATGGTACATTCTGGGAAGTGGGGAAACTGTGTTCCCTCTGGTTTTGGGTTGAGAATGTAAACGACTACTTGCACTTTTAAAAAATTGTATGGGAAAGTTGTACGTTATGGAATTAGTTATAAAAAGAAACGAATCAATTTCCGGTGATGACAAGATAGAATTTTTATCACATACAAATTCAACTGTTATGGAAATTGAATAGGGATTAACGGTTTGACTTCCAATCTTAATTTTAACAGTCAATCCTAGTCTAGGCCATGGAATTTTACAAAGAAAAATGACTCTTTTTCCTGCTACTCAGTTAAAATAAAAGGCTTAATAACGATTGGAAATACTTTGGATGACAAGATGAAAGGTAAGGCTCTCTAATGTAAAACGAGTATTTAGTTTTCTATGCAGATAAGCTTAACTGCTGCCCAGAGTATGGAGGAGAGACACTTATGTCTTACCAACATATGAAGCAAGATTAAAACTCCTTGATATGGAAACTCTGCACGCAAGAAGTATAAAATTTTACACTACCTTGTGGTATGATCTGATGCATAAAAATATGAAATGTGACATACTCTGCAATGAAATCATTCATAACCAACCTGCTCCACAAAACCTGAGAAGACGAAAACTCCTGCAAGTTCCTTTTCATCAACGGAACTACACTTTTAACGAACCTTTAAGTAGGATTGCAAGATGTTTTAATGAAGTATTAACCTTGACTGAGGTTAATCCTAGCAGAGCTGTTTTAATCGAAAAAATTAATTTAATAAATCAGACACGGAATAAATAAAAAAAATTTAATTAAGTGACTGATATGATTGGTAAAAATTCTTCGGTGGAGGTTCAAATTCAGTCCCGGACATGAAAATTAATTAGTGTTTTTCGAGTTTCAAATGTGCTCAAGTTTTACTTAGAATACATAAAAATCCTCCTGGGATTTTAAGGTCCGCTGAGTAAAACCTAAGGGCGACTGGATCAGGTAACAGTATAAATTGTAGATCGCACGTGGTTAGACCATAGTTAAAAGGCACTTACTATGGAAGCTTCAACTAAAATAGTATGAACAAAGTAGAATCATTGGATACGTCGTGGAGCTTGTTCATACTAAATCAAATCTAATCTAATGGCCACCCTTTAAATCTAAATCTGGTTCTACTGTCAAAAGGATAAATTTCACACTTCTTTTAACTCCCAAGTAAAATTTAAAGAATCTTCTCTAGACCAATACTTACCTAAGTAATTCGTTTTCGATCAGTAACTTACCTTTAAAGAATAACATCAAATTTGAAGCCAATTTATATAGAAAATAAAACAATTTAATTTATTTTTTTATTTAAATGTTCCACATGTTAAATTTTTATTCCTTTTTTTATCAAATTACTGATTATTCATTAATATTATAATATTTCGACATTTAATCAAGATTCTAACTATTTTTATCATTTTTTTTAATAACATTGTTGTAATGTTCTTTCAATTTAAAGTACATAAGGCAAGATTTTACATTTCAATTTAATAATTTTGGATAATCTTTAAAATAAAAAAAATTCATAAAATTTATCAAAATTCTTAATTAATAAACAATTATTGCATAAAAAATAATATTATTATAATTATTTAAAATAAATAGAATAGGAACATTCTATTATTAAAGTACATTTGCTTTGATTATTATTATATAAAAAAAATGTGAAGTGATTTATCATTAATTGAAAAATGTGTGTGTGTGCGTATGTGTAACTTATATAATCATAAGTTTATACAATTTAAACAAAATATGATAATCGAAAAGTAACAAATTTTTCATTTTTATAACAGTTTTAATAAGAAAAGTTATTTTTTATTATTATTTGATTGATTATATAAATGTATATGATATTAAATTAATAGTTAAATTATAATTAAGTTTATAAAAAAATGCATATTATTAATACTATATTTATATATCATTATCATCATCATGAATAACTAAATTTAATTTTTTATTTAGGAAGATTATTTTAAGCTTTTTCCATTATTACTTTTTTTTATTTTTATTTTAATTTTAATGTAAAAGTTAACATTTTTTTAGTTAAATTTAATTAATAATAGACTAGAATCTATTCTAAGCACGGCTTAAATATGTTTTGATTTTTTTCATTTTTAAACGTATAATAAAAAATTATTTAAACTGGACTCGAAAAACTGGTTCAAAGCATTTTGTCTTGAAAGTCTTGTAACTTTAGGATTCATTACATTGCAAAAAATGTAAAATTTATTTCAAGAAATTTCTGTGTAATTTGGTCGGTGTTTGATGTTTATTATTATTTTATATTTACTTTTAAAATTTAAACGAAAGATCAAAAAGTTTGAACTTAATTGTTCTTTCAATTATGATTACGCAAAAAGAAAACAAACACTTTTATTTGACTTTCAAAACAACCATAAATTTAATGTTTTTTTTAAGATTATGAATTGATGATAAAAATTATTAATTCGCTTTATATGTAAATTTAAGTTAATTTTAAATTAAATATTAATATAATATAAGAAAAAAAAATATTTACAGTATAAATTAAAAATGATTAAAATTACGATGTTTAAACTTTAATTTCAAGTAATATATTGATTATTAAATTTTTCTTTTTAGTATGTCCTGTTTCCATAATAATTACCATAGTTCTCCATGTGAGCGGATCTGTAATTAAATTAGGAATAAAATGAATCATGATAGTTACATATGACAATTTAAATGAATCGTATTTTTTATGATATCAAAATGAAGACGAGAATTTATATGACTTATTTGTTGAAAATGACTTTGTTTAAATAATGTCACAATAACGGTGCAGTATGGCGGTATATTGGCCTCAAATTAAGAGAATTATATTTTATGATATTATTTTTGTGGTTTTATGTCTCACTTTTGTTAGATAATGTTCATAAGAAGATGAAATTTAACCGAGATTTGCTTAGGTTGTGACTTTACGAACATGACTGAACAACACATCGAAAAGAAAATTTTTCAGATACAGTTTATCTGTGGTTTTAACTTTGAACTAATTTATTTTTTTTTTTAGTTCTTTTTTAGTTATGCTGCAACAAAAACAGAGACAGTGAAAGATAGTGGAAGCTATTAATGACCCAAAAAGTATGAGGAGATGGGCAAACTGACGTTCAAGCTCAATAGAGTCATGATCTCTCCAATTCATTGAAGAATTTGGGACAAATTATCTTTTTATCGCATACAAATACTAAATATTTAAAAGATGAAAGATCAAGATATGAGAAAATGAATTTAGTTTCCTTTGAACAACGACCGGTATGATTGAACATTAATCAATCTGAAAAGGTTAACTATTGATCTCTCACTTTTTTTTGATTAATTTTGTGGTAGGAAAGTATACTAAACTTGTCAAATTTATTGTTTGAGTTTAATAAAAAACACAAAGAGTCATCTGATAATCTTGTGATAAATTATCAGAATGCGAGAGCGAACGGTAAGTGTTAGGTCGATTCCGGCTATTTTTTTCCATAAAAGTATGGAAACAACAAGATACAACTGGTCTATATCTAGCGATATAGAAAAGTATAATTTTAACGCTTCTCATACGTCTCAGAATATAGTAAAAAGCAACGTTACTCCCAAATAGGTCTATTAACAAGTCGGTTGTGAGATACAACAAATAGGTCTATCGGTCTTGAGATACAACCTGTTTTCATGTTCAATACATCCGTAGTGTTATAGCATTGAACTTTTCAGAACTTTGAATATTTAGGTTTAACGATGGAAATTCCATGTTTCAAAAACGATTATGAGTTCTCAATTGTAGTTAAAACTATAAGAGTTTTATTGCTTAAACATCTTAAGCAAGAGTAAAACAGAGTGACCGTGTAATTGAAATTGATTTAATCATCCATCAGAGCTTTCACAGTTTTTATTTTTATGAACGGACTTAATTTTGAAGTTATTTGAATATATTCAGGCGAAAGATTTTTTTCTCTCAATAAACTTTAATTTAGAATTTAACAGAATATCAGCCTTCTTTAAAAACAAAGTATTTCTTGCTTCAATAAATATCATCTCACTCTAATTCAATTGTAAACAAAATTTTTATTTCTCACCTGTTTTAACAATACACAATTTATTGTTCACAAAAACCTTAAACAGACACACAATAACCCTTTCACATGATTTCAAAAGAAAACACATTTTTTTTTCTTTTAATTTAAATTGTATTTACACGCAATTACATGCTTCAATAATAATCATCAACATTAAGTTTACTTTAGAATTTCATCTAATTATAAAAAAGGAACATTTATCAACTTAATTTTTTTGATACAAATTACAAGAAATTGATGCAAGCCGATATGAAAAAATGAGTAATATTTGTCATAGAAAAAATTCTAAATATGTTTTGGAAACAACAGAAAAACATCTTTTAGAATCTTATACAACATTTTAATTTTTGTAAAAACATTTGAGTTTTAGAGCGAAAATTGTAAATTTTTGATACAAATTATAAGAATTGATGCAAACAAAACAATATGGTTGAACATTTGAGTAATACAAGGCACATGTATGAATCAGCAAAAGTATGAGTTCTACCATATTGTTCGATTTGCATCAATTTCCAATGGTTTGTATAAAAAATTTACAATTTTTTGCTCTAAAACTAAAATTTTTTTACAAAAACTAAAATGTTGTATAAGATTCTAAAAGATGTTTTTCTGTTGTTTTCAAAACATATTTAGAATTTTTTCTATGACAAATATTACTAATTTTTTCATATCGGCTTGCATCAGTTTCTTGTAATTTGTATGAAAAATTCACAATTCTCGCTCTAAAACTCAAATGTTTTTACAAAAATTAAAATGTTGTATAAGATTCTAAAAGATGTTTTTCTGTTGTTTCCAAAACATATTTAGAATTTTTTCTACGACAAATATTTATCAAAATATCACATTTCAAAAAATGAAAATTCTGTAGTACAAAGTTCAAAAACTTGCCGTAGACTTGTCGTAGAGTTGCCGTACAGTTGCCGTATACGGCAACAACTTGCTGTATACGGCAAGTTTTACGGCAACTTTTGTTTTTACCGTATACAAATACTAAATATTTAAAAGATGAAAGATCAAGATATGAGAAAATGAATTTAGTTTCCTTTAAGCAACGACCGGTATGATTGAACATTAATCAATCTGAAAAGGTTAGCTTTTGATCTCTCACTTTTTTTTGATTAATTTTGTGGTAGGAAAGTATACTAAACTTGTCAAATTTATTGTTTGAGTTTAATAAAAAACACAAAGAGTCATCTGATAATCTTGTGATAGATTATCAGAATGCGAGAGCGAACGGTAAGTGTTAGGTCGATTCTGGCTATTTTTTTCCATAAAAGTATGGAAACAACAAGTAAGATACAACTGGTCTATATCCAGCGATATAGAAAGGTATAATTTTAACGCTTCTCATACGTCTCAGGATATAGTAAAAAGCAACGTTACTCTCAAATAGGTCTATTAACAAGTCGGTTGTGAGATACAACAAATAGGTCTTGAGATACAACCTGGTTTCATGTTCAATACATCCGTAGAGTTATAGCATTGAACTTTTCAGATCTTTGAATATTAAGTTTTAACGATGGAAATTCCATGTTTCAAAAACGATGATGAGTTCTCAATTGTAGTTAAAACTATAAAACTTTTATTGCTTAAACATCTTAAGCAAGAGTAAAACAGAGTGACCGTGTAATTGAAATTGATTTAATCATCCATCAGAGCTTTCACAGTTTTTATTTTTATAAACGGACTTAATTTTGAAGTCATTTGAATATATTCAGGCGAAAGATTTTTTTCTCTCAATAAACTTCAATTTAGAATTTGACAGAATATCAGCCTTCTTTAAAAACAAAGTATTTCTTGCTTCAATAAATGTCATCTCACTCTAATTCAATTGTAAACAAAATTTTTATTTCTCACCTGTTTTAACAATACACAATTTATTGTTCACAAAAACCTTAAACAGACACACAATACCCCTTTCACATGATTTCAAAAGATAACACATTTTTTTTTCTTTTAATTTAAATTGTATTTATACGCAATTACATGCTTCAATAATAATAAAAAGAGTAAAATGTGAATGTTAACATTGATGATGATGAAGATGAGTGAAAATTTTGTGCAATCTAATAAATTAATGTCACTGTGCAACAAAAAAAAATGAAATTAAAGGAACATTTACAAGTTAACAATGCGCATGATTGGGTTTTAGTTAAAATGAATCAGAGCCGTATTCAGATTCTTTGAGTCAAGTTTAACATTTTGAAGGTAGCTCCCTTTGAGAAGCGTCACCAGCACTCAGATCTACAAATGAACTCCTAGAGCAACAGCATTTATGATAATATCTCATGAAAAGAGAAACCATCTGGGTTTGGAGAATTTTGGAAAAAAATATCTAATAGGAATTAGCTACGAATTTAAAAACGTCTTCACAATCAAAGCACTGTATTCTTCGCTTGTCCTGTCAATTATTGATTACGGAAGTATCATATAGATGCCACACTTTAAAAAAGGTATAGAAAGATTGGAATCAAATCTAAAACAATTTTGTGTTTAAGAAACCTTGGTTGGCAAAACCGTTTTCATTTACCGCCATATGAACACAAATTGAACCTCTTAAATATCACAATGATCCATGATGGGCAGATAATAAATTGTACTCTGTTTGTTTATGACATCCTCAACATTGACTCAAAATTGACTCAACTTGACATTGACTCAAAAAAAATTAGAAGCAATTTCATAAGAAGAAATAATATTTTTGGCTTAAGAAACCCCAGAGTTCTGGAAAAAAAACAGTGAAGTCGGCTTATTCATCGGCAATTCATCGATCCCCACATGTATATCCATCTACAATGAATATGCAGCATACTTCAATCAGACTGAAAGCAAAAATTTTATAACAAATAAGTTAAAATATACCATGATACCTTCACATTTGGAATGGAATCATGACAGAAAAGCTTCCTTAGTGCAAACCATAAGAAGATAAGCAGTAGACTGATCATGTTCGATGCAATATTTACACATTGAATATCTAGAGTCAAACTGACAAATTATAAACTCATTGTACTGTGCGTTGATCTAATGTGAGACATAAAAATCTTTGAAGCAGGGGTAGATATCATGAGATCAAGCAGTAGTCCATAAATTCTAAGTAGCCCAGTCTTGATTTCAACTGAAAAACGGTTCCGGAAAGCCATCGAAATCTTCTAGATCTCGCTCTAACCCTATTCTACGAATTGAGACGGTTCCCATTTTCGAATTTTCTTGTTGCACTGTGATTTAAGTTTAGCGAATTAATTTTTTTTTAAAATGATTTTAATGAGTGACATTTACTACGTTTAAAATAATAATATTTTGTTTGAATCTAAATAACAAATGTGTTATAACTTATATTTTCTGTATTAATAGTTACTCTATTGAAAAAAAAAATACGTGAGAAAGTTAAAAAAAAAGAAGAAAAATGTCTTTTTGTAGGTGTTTTGTTTGCGTATTATTATTAATATTACTATTTAAATGGTGTGTGATTTTCTGCATGACTTCGACTTATTTATTGCGAAATATAATAAAAAAAATTTAAGTGTGAGAAAAAAAACTTAATTTTTTCATCTATATCGAAACGCAATTAATGTGTTCATTCATTGAATTTTCAATTCTTCTGTCAATTCAATTTAAATAGAGAGAGAAATTTTTCAATATAAAACTTACCTGTGCTGACGATAATTATCTTGTCGTTTAAAGTATTTGCCACAAATTTCACAGGAAAAAGTCATTTCAGGACTTTTGTGTGTCCGTTCATGGATCATCAAATTGTATGGCTTTGTGAATCGTCTTTGACAATATTTGCAGACAAATTCACATTTTGGTCGCATTTTTCGTCGAGTATCTGACCGACGATCATCATAATCGATACGCATTACTGCAAACATTTTATCGTTCTTGTTTTTTTTTTCTTTGAATTAAATTGAAGTTTATAAAAATGTAGTAAAGATAAGAACTTGTTGATTTTAATTTAGTTTTATTTTTATATTCTCTGGACTCTGTGTCTCTCTCTTTATTATGCCTTCTGTGTGTTTAAAAGTTTATTTTCTGTAAAGAAAAAAAAAAGAATAATAATAATAATAAATATAAAATTGATAATAATAAATATAAATAAGACGAATAAAAAAAAGTGTAAAAAGGTGTTAAAATATTATCTAAATGACTGAAAAATTATTGGAATATATTCTTTATTCTCGGTTATTATTATTTTATGGTATTACAAGAAAACACCATACATGGATAGTGGCATCTATAATGTTATCATCGTCATTCTGATATATTTTATTATAATGTACTTTTTATTATAATTAATGCAATATTGTGTGCTTCTTGTTGTCCCTGATGACACACAATCTGCGTGCTCGTGCTTTTATATACCTCTAAAATTTCATATATGAATAATCTCAAATTGTTGGTAATGGAATTTCATGCACTTCATTGCAGTTACATTGGATTTTATAACTGTCATCATTTTGTAGCGTGGCCAACTTTTCATTTATTTCATGAAATCAACCGTTTTTAATGATATTTTTCAATTTAATTTGAATCATGAACTAAATTTATCATGATAAGTCATATTCGATAAATTTTTTAATAAAACTGAAATTAAATGGTTTTGATTGAAATTCATGTCCATCCTAATGAATACACACTGAAATGAACATGATAAAGCATGCTGTTGTGTATTTTAATAATGACAGTTGTCATCGTAAATATTCATAATAAATTCTGAAGTTTCTGAGTTGTAAGTCATCGAGTAATTCGAGTCATTTTATTTTTTTTTTCTTCTTAATATTATTACAGTAATAGCATTCAATTATATTTTCCATCTCTCACAATTTCTATATTTTTTGTTACTTTATTCATGATTATTTCTTACATACAAATATATAATTGAATATATTTTTGAACATCGTTGCATTTCATTACTCACATTTAATTTAAGAAGAAAAAAATGTTGCATTTGAATAATGTCACTTACAATTGTCGGACTTATTTCAAAAAGGTGAATGGAATTTCAAAGGTTCATGTTAGATTATGACTCATTTTATGATATGTAAGCTTGAAATTTCATTAATTTGATTCGATTACAATTTTTTATAGCAAAAGTATGTCAAAATTCGTCGTCACATTGTCTGATTGGTTTTATCAGGAATTTCTGTTCAGTTTATGTAACAATAAAAAAATATATTTTATCAAAAAAAACCTGTCTCACTACTAAACCGAAAAAATACGTATAAATTATAATTTATGTATTGGACAGACAAACCGTCATCATTTATGTGCTTGAATGAATAGAAATAGGTAATTCAATTTAATAGATAAGGCAAAAAACCGACGATATTTTATCTTATCCTTGTCACAATCAAAATGACATCATTAGAAGAAACACGACGAAATTTAATAGTTAAATGTATGAATTAGTTAAAAAAACACCTGTTGAGTTAATTTTTTGTGTTTGAAGTTGATTTGAATTTAATGTACTCTTTTGTTTCAGATCTCGTACAGGTGAGTGCTCTTCATGCAAATTGGAACTCAAATAACAATTAAAACTCAGGGGTCAAAAAATTGTCCAATATGACTATGAAAGCAAATGGAATTCATTTCGAAAGTGGCACTCAGTGAAAAGTGATCAGTGATGAGAAAATCATTCAAATATGACTATGATGAAAAATTGGAACTCATTTTAAAAGTGGCACTCATTGAAAAGTGATCAGTGATGAGAAAAACATTCAAATATGACTATGATGGCAGAAAGAGCTCATTTCAAAAGTGGCACAAATGAAAAGTGATCATTGATGAGGAAATCATTCAAATATGACTATGATGACAAATGAAGCTAATTTCGAAAGTGACACTCAGTGAAAAGTGAAAATAAATTCTTACAATTTCCTATTACAGAAAATTTAATTTATAATGATAACATCAAATTCAAACCAATTTATTTTGATATCTTTAAAAAAAATAATTTGCTACCTTCTTAATCTTAACCGTAATAAGTTCAGTTTCTAAACACCATTATTATGTCATCATATGCCTGAACCTTAGAAAGAAAACTATACTTTAAAATCACCAGACAAATTTCCTCCTTTTTTAAATTTAATCATAGAAATATATAAATTTTATTCTCTTTTACGAGGGTAAGCATTAAATCATAATAATAATCATAAATTCTTGTTTTGAGTAAGAGAGTACAAATTGGTTCGTTTAAAAATCACATCTTTCAAAGTGAAGCGCCTTCTTGTTTTTTTCTCTCTGTTATTTAACTGGTATTCTTTCCTGATATTATTACACTGCTTGACATTTTGAAAAAATTGTCAACGAACGCAAAATCCTTTTGGGGGCCCATTTTATATATAAAAAAAATAAGTTTGGCGTTTCCCGTTTTTCATTTGGACCTCGTTTTGATTTTTTAAAGTGGATTGACGTTTTAGAGCAATTTTCCAAAGAGATTCAAAAATAGGGCATCGTTTTTATGGATCTGTGGCCTTACTATGCGTCCAAAACACCAAATATATAGTATTTTTGGAAAGCTTGGACAATTTTCTTTAAGAATATCATATTTGCAATTTTTTTTGAAGCCATCTCTAACCTCAACAGGGGTGTTCAAAGTCAAAAAACGACACTTTTCTCGTAAAAAAGTACATTTTACGGCTAATTTAGTGAAATAAAGACTTTGTAATGGCAAATAATTTATTTTTTTGGAAAGCTTGGACAATTTCCTTTAAGAATATCATATTTGCAATTTTTTTGAATCCATCTCCAACCTTAATAGGGGTGTTCAAGGTCAAAAAATATTTTGATGAAGTGAAAAAAGTTAATAAGTAGATTAATGTTATAAATTAATTTATTGAAATTTGTACATGAATAGTAAAATTATTTGTTTTTATTTATATAAAAGTATGTGGTCTTTCTATCGTAAAGAGTTTGTTAAGTCTTTTTCGTTTTTTCACTTTGAACACCCCTATTGAGGTTAGAGATGGATTCAAAAAAAATTGCAAATATGATATTCTTAAAGAAAATTGTCCAAGCTTTCCAAAAATACTATATATTTGGTGTTTTGGACGCATAGTAAGGCCACAGATCCATAAAAACGATGCCCTATTTTTGAATCTCTTTGGAAAATTGCTCTAAAACGTCAATCCACTTTAAAAAATCAAAACGAGGTCCAAATGAAAAACGGGAAACGCCAAACTTATTTTTTTTATATATAAAATGGGCCCCCAAAAGGATTTTGCGTTCGTTGACAATTTTTTCAAAATGTTAAGCAGTGTTATTTTATCTCTCACATGTTTCCTATGAAAATATGAGTGTGTCTTGTGTGTTGTTTGTAGTTCATCATAGTTTTATTATTATTATTATTCTTTGCCCTTTTTTTTATTATTTTATTATTACTTTTATTTCTCTTCAGAGTGTTTCGGAGGCGATTATGATCAAGAAAAAAAAAATACAAGAAGAGAAGAAAATAAAAAAAAAAATCTGACACTTTGATTACAAGTTATACAACATTCAGTTAAATTGTTACCATTTATTTGCCTCTCATTGTTATTTTAATACGTGCTTTATTGTGAAATGATATAATTTTTTTTTATTTTTTTGTATTTATTCCTAGATTTTTTTCATTTTCATATCATTTCATATCATGTCGATAAATACTACAAATAAAGGAGGTAAGATGAAGAAAAAAATTCCCATGAATGTGCATTCTTTAATAATTTGTGATGAGCTTTAAAAAAATGTATCAAATATATTTGAAGGAAAAGAAAAAAAAAATACGAATAGTGTATCATTATTACATTTAACACGGGGTCTGATGATGATTATTATTAGTCTTTATATTATTATTATTATAAATGATATGATTTTTGAAGAACATCAATAAGGTGGATTTTTGTCTGTAATTTTTTTGTTTTCTTGTGTTTTTTTTTACAGGGAATTTAGTCTGCCTTTGAAATTTAAACCACTTCTGATAAATGGCTTGTGTGTACCTAACAATTATTTTGATGAGAGATGACTGTCAAATGTCAGATTTTTTTTTGTTTCGTTCATAATGAAAATAAAAGTTTGATATCATACAAAAAAAATGTATAATGTCAGGTAGTCATGAAACGTTTAATGAAGTAGTTTTTTGAATGATTTTCATTGAAATTGAGTTTAAAAATTGAATTTTCACTGGACTTCAAGGGTTTTGACTCTGAATCGAAAAAAATGGCCTCATATTCAATTTAAGGCCCTGCATTTCAAGCAAGCATTCACATTTAAGCTAAATTTAAGTAAATCGTCATATTTTCATCCATTTCATTACGGTCACAACGAGCAATCACGTGCGAATTTAACATCAAAATAACAAAAATTTTATGTAGCTACTGCGATATTAATCTGTCAAATACACCGAATTTTTTCATAAAAAATACAAAAAAATCATGAAACAAACAAAAAAAGACAATTTTGCTACCACACAAAAAAATATAAAATATTTTCTTCTTATCATCCAAAACAATCATCGTATTATATTGTCATTATTATACTTTTTTACTACTCTAAAAACTGCAACAACAAAAAATGTTCCATTTCATTATCAGTCGACTCTCATCTTTCCTTGAAAATTTTTCCACTAAATTGTATTTTAACAGCTTTTTTGATTCAATATCTTCGGATGATGATGATGATGACGATGACGACAAAAGCCATAAAAAATGACAACGAACTCAATTTAAGAAACAATTTTATTTATTTTTTTTTGTGAATGTGCATTAGATCCGATACGATAGATAATAAATTTGTTTTGTGATTTTTTTTGCTTGAACATTAATTTTAATTTTACATTTTTATTCATTTTAATGATTAAAACACAAATATTTCTTTGTCTCTCTCACTAAAGAGAAGTCTTTTATTATTATTATTGTTTTAATCTTTCTTTGAAACAACACAACCAAAAAAACTGAGAAAAAAATGACACTGCATAAAATTTATTGTGGTTAAATATGCATACATATGAAATGAAAAGTATTTCAGGAATTTTACTGTTAAAATGTAAGTCATCAGACTTGATCGAAATCTTTTCTCCCTTTCAATATGATTTTTAAACAAAAATATGTTTCAAATGATGATTTGATGAAATTGAAAATATTGATAAAAATGGAATTAGGACACAGTAGGACGTTAAACATGGGCTCAGTTTTTTTTAATTTATCTAAGGGTTTAATCGATTCAAGGACTCGCTGTGTCATGGTCAGTGCATTTCAATTCAAAAAATAATGAAATAAGAGATTATGACTCATTTTCATGATAATTTAAAATTCATCGAAAAAATTGTTGAGCAGGATTCGGAAGGTCATGAAAATAAATTTCTCTTGTTGTCCTTACAAATAAAAGGTTTGAAAATCGCAAAAGAAAGTCAATGAGTGTTTGCTTAAGATCTTTTTCTCTCATTTCTGTGCTCTCTCACCCTCTTTAAAATTGTCTCTAATTCTTTTTTTATCTTATTTGGCCTAACTCTCTCTGAATCTCTCTCTCTCTCTTTTTCAATTACTCTCTTTCTCAATTTAATTTGAATTTAATTTTTTTTCAACGCAAATGCACTTATTAAAATCATTCAAAACTACTTTTTCCCATCACTTTTCAACATTCAATCACAATAAAACACCTGTTTCACCTTCTTTTGAAGAGCTTCCCATATTGAAATTAATTTGCAAATAAAATAAAAAGTAAATAAATAAATAAAAAAAAATTAAATCAATAAACAAAACCAACAGCATACATATAAAAATAGCGGTTCTGAACATTTTTTTATTTTATTTTATTTTTTAATTTTACGATTATAATAATAAATGATCACCTTTTTATTATCAATATTATTGTGACAAATATTTATATTGATTATTTATTTTTTGTTTGTTTAACAGAACATTTTAATCCTTTTAAATAATAATTTATATTTCAATTTTAAAAGTCAACAGTTCATTGTTATTTTTTTTTCTTTTTCATTGAAATGCAAATTTTTTCTTTATTTTTTATGAATAAAATTCATATAAATAAAAAAAAAATTGAGATGAAAAAATTATTTTAAATGAAATGAAATCCAGTTCAAATAAAAAAAAATATAAAACTAATAAAATCTTTTGTTAAAAACTCTTGATTTTATTTCATTTTATTTTATTGGTATCACATAAAATTTATCATATTATGAAATGAAATTTATTCACATTTTTAGGGTTACAATTTTCAAAGAATTTAATAATGTTATGATTTGTCGATATTTGCTGCTTGTCTTTGATTCCGTGTTTCATAATTTTTAATGAGTTTTAAATACAAATTAGCTAAATCTGCTCAAATGTGTGAGTATGAGACAAAGAAATTAGTTATGCATAAAATTATTAATAATAATAAATTTTCATAAATATTTATATTTTATGTGTCGGTTCAAGAATGAGGAAAAAAAAAAGCAAAAGTTATAATTTATGAATAAATATTTGGAGATGTGTAGACATGTTTAGAGAAGGGAAGAGGCGGCAATGATGATGATGATGAAGATGATTTTGGTACTGCTGCTGATTATTTCTCACATTATTGTAAGCTTATTTTATATTAAGTCTTTTTTTACGATGGGAACCAATTTGTAATAATTCATATTTTTTTTTTCTTTTTGAAATGTGTTCCATCAATTCTATGAAATTGAGATAAATTAAATGTTGTTTTGTGTGCTTTTGATTTGATTTACATATGAAATTGTTCTTTGAATTGTTGCTGATCATCGTGGAAATGAAGGAGGAGAATAAAAATGACTGATTTTGTTGAATGGAATCTATGTTCCTTTAATGAATAAGGTTTTTTATCCCACTGCTTTTCCCGGTCTCGGTGGAATTCTGGCTCACACACGTTCTTTGTATCGTGAAGCTTTTTTACTCAAATTTTTCCAAAATCAAACATTGATGAAAACAGGAAATTTTCGAATGTGAGGATCAAACTGAGACCTTGAGATGATGAAATTAGGAATTCACATTTAAAACCCCCTTTAAAACGTAGGTCGAGACTCTCGACTCGAGAGATGGCCATCCTACTTAAAAAACTTGACTAAACTCTTCCATCAAATATCAAATAATAAAAATTTACAAAATTAACCATTAAAAATCCGAGTTCACATCAAATAATTTCCTTATAGAGTGGAATTCTATTTAAATAACTTCATTAAGACACTTCATCAAACAACAATCAAATTATCGACATTTTCTATTTTTTTTTACTTTAATATAATACTAAAGATGCAATGTCACGAACCCACTTTACTTGCACGCAAACCAATCAAATTGCTTCTTGTATTACGCTTTAATCATCTACAACAAATTGAAGTGTATTGGTTAAAAATATTTGATATTTACGACTGAGTGAGTGGAGAAAGACGATCGAAATGAAGACAGCAAACAAAGGAAATAAACGAATAAATATAAAAAATAAAATGAAAGAGTTAAATGCAAAGAAAAGCACGTACGTGAATGTAAATTACACGGTAGCCGATTACAAAATGATGACGAAGAATGACGATGATGCGTGATTCGGTAGCGAATGATATTAAAAACATAAATGTAATGAGAAAGAAAATGAATGTTACACTGAAAATGGAGGTAATTGACTATAATAAAAAAAATGCGGGTTATTTTTGAAATTGAATCATTTCCATTGAATTTTGTCGGATAATTTTGATCAATTGCTCAAACTGTGACTCATTATTTTGACCACCCAAATCACACATGTGTGTCGTCCTGTATCTCATTTTAAATTAAACAAGAGATAATAGTTTATTTGTTTTCATTTCACATTATTTGTCTATTTTATCCTATTCATATATGAAAGGACCAAAATATTATTCTTTATCATTTATTTTTATTTGTGTTGTCACAACACACAGAAATTTCAAGGTATTTTTTTGAAATATTTATTTGCTTTTCACTTATGTGCTCATTTCATTTTATAATAAATAATAAAAAAAGACTCTAAATTTTGTACAAATATTATTGTCTTTGACAATCATCATTCACATCATTATTTGAGGTGCTCTTCATCTGAATTTTTTATATTTTTACATTTTTTGCAATATTCGTATCTCACACTCATTCACAGTGGTGCCTTACCAGCATGAAATTTTTTCTTCCCTTTTCTGGTATTTTAGTTTTGACACGCATGTGGTTGTCGGTGAATGATTGAATTTTATTTTTTTTTACTATTATTATCATTATCTCTTATGTCTATTTATATTTATTATTATTTTGAGCCTCTGTCAACTTTGTTTCAATTGAAAGGAGAGAAAAAAAAAATTAAAATTGACTAAGACAGGGCCACCCTGGTATGAGGTGATCATGTTGAGTTAAGGTGTGGAACTACTAATTAAATTTCTTTCTATTTTTTATATAATCTGGTTCTGGTTATGAGATTGCTTGGATTTGAACTTTTAACTGTATTTAAATGAAAAAGGAAATTTAGTAAAACATTTGAGATGGAATTGAAAATGAAACTACACGGATTACACGATTGAAGGGGATCAAAGTTATGTTTTTAGGAAAGTTTTACAAAATCGGTCACTACCAGATGAATAGCCGTTAAATATTTTTCGAAAAAAAACAACCTGCTTCACAAAAATTGTCAAGAACCTTCTTCTTTTGATATAAAATTCGAAAACTGTAATCATGGGACTTGGTTGCACGTCCCAAGGACTTTGAACGTAATTTTTATTGGCTATCAATCAATACAGACCTCTTGAAGATTCTTTTGGTACCCTGACGACTATTTTTCTCATTTAAACCTAAGACCTTAAAATTCAAATTAAACTATATCTCGACTCTAAGCTGGCTTTTTTGAATCTAATTTCCTGCATTATCCAAGCAACGATTTGAGTTTAATATGTAAATGTTCCAAGTTTCAATGGCTTAAAGAGTTTTTACTCAAAATTGAGCAAAAATCATAATTTGTGAAAAATATTAATGGCATTTAATGGATTGAAGTGCAATTTACTTCTAAATTCATGTGCTTAACCAGCTAAAGATTTTAGATTGACTAATTATTCGTACCGCAATCACGCGATCCATTCGAAAACCCAAATAAGGTTTTTGAAATCGGGAAGTCAGTATTATGAAGTATAAATGATGTGACTAAGTTAGAGGCAAGTTGTTGTCCTTTCCACGTGGCAATCTTTTTCATCAAGCAGAGAAACTTTTATGATAAATTTATTAAACTGTCGTAAAAATTCTGGCTCTTATTGGCTCAATTTTTGGAAAAATTTTGAATGGAGTTGCAACTAGTCGCCCAACTACTGAAAATACAAAAACAAAAACTATGAAAAATACTCACTCATTACTATACACTCAAGTGATTGTCATCATGAATTAATTTTTTTCTGAATCTTTGAATTTCATACATTTTTGACAGTGTTCTAATCGAAATCCTTGATCATCGTTCCTGGAATTTTCCTAAAAGATTTTTTAAAGTACATTTTCCACAGACATCGCCTTACACTTTTCAGGTTAAATTGCTTAGATTCTTATTTAATTTCATCACTTTAATTGAATAACCAGCAAAATTTCGGTTCAAGGTCCAAAGAACTGATTTAAAAATAGCCTTATGTGACTTAAGCGAGTGGGCCTTTCACGTTTTTTACAGTTTTCTTATTTTCTTGCAACATTTCCGTTATTTTTTATATCAAATCATTTTCAACGAGAAAAACCTTCAAATTCAATCAAAAATGTCATTTAAATTCCAAATTCCTTTACAATCAACTTAAAATTGAATCCATATTAAAGGGCGGTGCTAACACCAGTAGCTACATATCGTTATAAGTATTTTTATTTTCATATTAAAACCACACATATGCAGTGTAATGTATTAAAAAAACTGTAAAATAATCATCATAAGATAACTTCGCTTTAATTGTACAATGTACAAATATATGAGAAAAGAATGTAAAAATAAAATAAAATGAAAGAGGTGAAAATACAATATTTACAAAAAAAAAATAAAATTTAATGTACTAATAACGCGCAAGAACATCGTCGGTTGGTGCAAAAAAATAAAACTAAATTACACACATATCAATTGCGCATTTTTACTTGTATGAAGAATATTAAATGTAAATAAAAAAAAATGTAAAATGAAGTGAGGTAGCACTTAAATTTGATACAAAATGAAGGGAAAAATTTAACTTTTACTTACCATAAAATTTGTTTCAATTGAAGTTGAATTTGATTTAATTTGATTGAAATTTTTATTTTTAATTTAACTTTAAAATATTTTCGTATTGAAAGTTAAAATTTGAATGTTAAGTCTTTTGATATTATTTCATTAAATTGGTCACTTTTCACATCAACGTTAGTGTTTTTTTTTTGTTTTTGGTGTGGTGAAATTTCATTTAAAATTAAAATTTAATTTAAAATTTTAAATTTAAATTAATTGCAAAATATTTAAATGAATTTATTAATGATGAAATAAAAAATTATTATTACAGTTGTATAATAATTAATCGAATTATAATATACAACTTCCGAACGCTTCTGTGTTTAACTTGCTTGCTGTTCGCTTACTTTTCATATACTGAATAACACTGAGTTATGTTCGGGTTTTTGGTGTGTTATTCTGTTAAACACAACTTATTTTTTTTTTTTTACTTTTAAACAACAATAATAATAATAATGATACAAAATTCTTCTTCCTCTCTGAACTGTGTGTGTGTGTGTATGCGTATACACAGTCTCTGTATGGGTACGTATGTGTCAATGTATGATGATATTTCTATGTGTAAAGACACATTAAGGAGGAAAATTATTATTATAAATAATTTTTTTTTCCTTCTTCTTATAACAAAATTTTATATAGTTATATATTAATAATTCTCTGAACTTAAATGCTGCTGCTGCCGTCGATGGTTCGTGTTGTTGTCTTGAATGGAATATTTTATTGAATGAATGAATTGTAACACATTTAAAAAAATATTTTGTGCTATGTATGTGAACAGTACTGTTTAGTATGCTGGACTTGGTTGGATTATAAGTGCCCGAGTTGTTGCAGTACAACAGAAGTCATGAAGACTTTCCTCTGGCATAGTAGCTGGAATTGGAAACTGAACTACACACACATGTACTACTACCTTTAAGTTTGATGTGTACAAGTGAGATGAAAATATTGAATTTAAATGAATTTGAGAGAGAAAACATGATATCACATCATATTTCAATCAAGTAGCTATTTAATGCCCCCTGTTGTAGCACACACACGTACATGAAATTCCCCCACTTTTGTATATGCATTGAAATTTAACTCCACCCAAGTTAAAGGTGGAGTCCACATTTTTATTTATTCATTTTTTTTTTATTTCAATTTTATTTTAAAGTTCAATTCAATGCAATGCAATTCAATTGAATACATTAATATAAGTTGATCTTTCATCTGGTTTGACGGCTACCATCAGATAAGTCTAGTATACTGTACGTATGTATCTGTGTGTGTGTATCGATGTAAATTCATAGAAATGCATTTTCCATTCAATCCATCATTAAACACTAATTCACTTATATTGATTGGATAAGAAATTAATCTTAGTTGCATCACAAATTTTGCACCATTTCTCCTGATTTCTTCTATTAATAAAAATTAATAGCAAATTAAATGGAGGATTTATTTTCATTTTATATAATTCGTGTATTTTATCTCTATTTGAAGAGATGCATTAAAATGTTATTAATGAGGTAACAACCAATGAACACGTTTAAATATAATTTGTCTTCATTAAGTATTTTAAATTTACATTGAAATAAATGAGGTTTCTACGTGTAACGAGTCAAGATTACCTTTAAAAATCGCCGAAAGAATGGAAAATCTTATTAGATGAATCTGCTTTTTAGATGTATTTTTATAGAAGAATCTTAATCTTGATTGTAAAGATCATTTGTCTTATTCTAAATGATTGTAATTTGTTTTGAATTGAAAAGGGAAATGTTTTTTTGAGAGGGAGATTAATTTCAAGTTGACACGATCACAAGTTGCTTTATCTTTGAAAATTTTAAACCAATGGATATTGTACCAGAAGGTGGTGTTAAAATGAGTAAATCTTTGTGGAGATGAAATCAGATACAACTTATGCTGGGGAAGAACCATGCTTAAGAATTTCATCAAAAACAGCAATATTTGAGTGGCTTATAAATGAGTCAACCTGGTACTGGGATCTGCAAAGCAATCGTCTTTCTGAATACGTACTTAATCTTATACCCAAATGGTCAGCCAATCGTACTAAAGAGCTTCTAGGAATGACCACAAGCCAAGAAAGAGTTCTGGTCGCATTCTTTACAGGACACGTACGTGTACTAAAATACCTTAAAACAATGAACCTAAGTGAAACAGATTTATGTAGAATATGTCAAGCAGGAGAAGAAAGTACTCAGCACATTCTCTGCTTCTGTAGTGGGCTTGATAACAGAGAAGGAGGTTTTTTGTGTGTTTGAATGTGCAAATAAATCCAACGGCAATCTTTGAACTGAAGGGTAGTTAGGTTAGGTTTTACAAGAGCACCACCGCTGTCTCAAAGAGTCCTACTGTGGTCATCTTTGAATTTCATTTGATATATGATTTCTTGAAAGGAATAAGTATCGTTAAAGAAGAATATACTTTAGGGTAAGTCGAAAGACAGCTCACAAAAAGCACAATGTAGTAGTGACTAAGGTGGGTATACCCTTCTCTAATCATCATCATCAGGATCTCTATTTAGCGCACTACAGGAATATGAACAGTACTTACTCGTATTCTCATTGTAGCGAGCCTCACACTTAAAATCGATGTACTTTGACGTTTCATCCTCTTCTAGATGCAAGTACTTGACTCACTGCTTCTTATTGAATATGGAAACATAATCTGGATGCCAACATTTCAAATTGATGTTAACCGACTAGAGTCAATTCAGAAGCGATTTCTCCTTTTTGTCTGACAGATCTTGGTTAGCAAGATCTTTTTTGCCTGCCTCCTTATAAACATCGCCTCAACTTACTGAAAATTCTCACCATCAGATATCGTCAACAGATTGTTTGCTGCTCATTCATATAATTTTAGAGCTTAGCGTACAATGGAAGAAGTCAAGGCAAACTTACGATATGAGGCAAACAATCCTATGAACTGTAATCAACATTTGAGGGTATTTCTAGGTCTTGAAATACTTCATATATGCTAAAACATACCTAACTTGGCCCATGCTCTTCAGAAACCTCCAAATAGCAACTCACAGTTTTTGATCACCCTCGATATGTCTAGAAATTGATATGAGTTACTGAAACACTCATTTAAATATCATTTATTACTTCAGGAAGACATCAATTTTGTCGCTCAATTCCTTTTCTCACCAATACCAATGTTGGGATACCACCCCATGATCATGAAACATGTAAAAAAAAAAAATAAAAACAAATAAAGATTGATAAGATAAATTGATAAAACATCAATAAAATTTACCTTTCATTGACAAAATCCACAGAACATCTTCCTTTTTTTTATTACTGTTCCAACTGCATTTCAAAATGAAGTTTAATGTGTTAATTATAAAAGTCAGGGTAAAAGTCGTTGATGACACTTGGAGCGTGTCGGGGAGGGTCCGGGGGGTCCGAAAAACCTCTCCCCGAGGCTGAAAAGGTCGTTGATGAAGTCGTTGATAACTTCAGCCTAGTAATTTTATTTGATTTACTATTAACATTATAATTGTCTAATTTTTTTCTTTTTTTTATTGAGGTGAATCTACGATTATTATGAAATGATGAAAACAAAAGATCCGATGTGGCGACAAAAAATGAAGATTTTCAAAGAAAATTTTGGCATGAAAATTTTCCATTTTCTCGGAAAATTTCGGAATTTTCCACCTGGTCACCCTATTTTTTTGTATGGGCACCCTATATTTTTTTGATGCATAAACACTCCCACGGTGAATACGAATATAAGTCTAGAATATTATATGGGTCTCAGATGAACCGTTTGGGCGCTACGCGGTCTTCAAGAAAAAAAAGCGACTGCAATATAAAACTTGTAAAAAAGACATCGTTGTTTTATTTCTTTATATTCAAATAATAAAAATAATAATAATAATAATAATTGAAGAGACAAAAACAGAAAACGAGATCATAAAAATGACAAAATAAAGAAGAAATAAAATTTAGAGATAACAGTCACACATAGTGAATTAATAGATCAAGCAATAAACATTATTTTCATATAAAAACTCTTTAGAAGTCATCAAATAAAATGATATAAAAATAAAATGGTGGCATTTAAGGTGGTTTCTGTTAAGTTACAGTATGAATATTGATAGAAACAGTTTAATTTGCCTCAAGTTCTGCTGATTTAAGATTTTTTTTTTCATTAAACTCAAGAGAATTGTAATAAAAAATGTTGAGTCATTATCATTGGATGAAGATTAATATTGAAATAATCTTTAAATGGAGTTTCTAGTTATGTATGTGATCTGAAAACGACATGACACGCACGAAACTCTTCAATTCCTCATTCTTTCATATAAAAAATATAATTTTCTTTCAATATCATTATCAATTTTAAATGATCTTTTACAGTTTTTTTTTTGCATTTTTTTTTCGTATAAATTTTACCACACATAATTCCATATAAAAGCCACGCCTTGATCTCTTTTTCCTTCTTCATTCTTGTACACTTTGAATGTTAATCAAGTCACGTATTGTCCATACAAACACACACAGACCCATGCAGAATGTGTAAGAACATTGGCTGATTGTTGTGGCTTTATTATTATTATAACTTCTTTTTCTCTCAAGTTTTATGCAAAAGAAGTTGCGAATTATTTAAATGAGGCAAATAAGTGGACAAGCATGAATGTGTATGGAAGAAAATATGCAAAAAGATGATAAAAGAAAAAAAAATGAGAAACAAAGCGAAAAAGAGTCACTAAACTACTACTGTTCATTTCCCACGGTGTGTGTGTGTCTCATTGGCATGAATGTTTGAGATGATGACGCTGATGATGAAACTGACATTTATTGTCAAGCCAAACCATGTGTCTGAATTTTATTGCGTATCATGAGTGAATGAGGAGTCAAATATTTAACTGGAAATGTAAATTTTTGAAAAATATTTTAATTTTCGAGGAAAATCGAATCTCAAAGCTCAAATTATTATTAAGATTAAATTCCTTGAATTCATATTATTTCAGTTTTACTCTCAATATCATCAAAAACATCACATGGACCAGTAAAATTGCGAATTGAGTAATTTCACAAGATTTCACTCAATACTATTTATTTATTTTCTTTTTGCATAAAAGAACAATCATCGACCATTTTCTTCAATTATGAACAATTTCTTGTCGTATAAACATATCTTTTAACATTGTTCATGATTCCGTATTGTTTCTTGTTCATGTAAAGTAAAGAGAACGTCCAATAAAGGAGTTTACCACGCCAATTCTAGCCCGAGGCTTACAAATATTTTTTAACCATCATTGCGCATTATCATGAATTTTTTGGTATTTTTTGTGTAGTTGCAGAAGAATTGCAATGAGACTTTAAATAAAATTTCTTCCCATAGATGCTTACTGTGTAAAAATTGTGGCTTTTAGTTCATCATTGTTATTAAGTGATTTTATTCTGTAGTTTTTTAACCCATTGTTTCTTGAAAATTTTATTATCATAGGAGGCTATGAGTTAAATGTCAAATTTTATTTCTGATAATTTTCACAGAAAGCTTTGAAAAGTTTAATGTGTGTTGGTGCTAAGGAAAAAATTTCATGTCCGACCACGTACATCTTAAGATAAAGATAAAAAATAAGATGTTAATTAAAGTTAAAAATTGACCTGATACAGTTAAAATTATGGTAAATAAATGTAAGTTAATATTCGTTGTTTTTGATGTTTATTTATTATTAACATTTTAAGAATGTTCTTTCATTATTGCTATTGCTTTTTGAACTCCTAAATGCTTTGAATTCATCCATTTCGATTTCAAGATTTTATCGGTCTTAAGACGTTGTTTTGGATTAACCTTCAGCATTTTCCGGATTAATAAGTTCACGTCTGATTAAATTTCTTTCCAATATTTCCCGACAAATGCATATTACTAACACAGGATAACAAATAAACCAGACCTCAAACGCATGGGAAATCCTTTTAGGATCTGAAAGTACACACTGTAGTATAAATATTTAAATCTACAAAAAAAATAATCAATATTTTTACAAAACTATGAAAATATTAAAAAAATTATAAAAAAAAACTAAAGATGATAATGACATTCTGTAAACGCCAAAGTTCATTATTAAGTGTGTACTTTCAGATCCTAAAAGGATTTCCCATGCGTTTGAGGTCTGGTTTATTTGTTATCCTGTGTAATGCAATATGATGATGACTTCGACGAGGAATCTAATGCATCAGTCTCTGAGTTTTATGGTGTTTCTGTGCGTCTTGATGAGCCATCAACTAGTGTAATGCCTCATTTGAGAACCCCCCCCCTATTTTAACTTCCATTTATGTTGATCCCCAAAAAAATAAAAAAAGGTGGTTGTGGCTACACAACTTTTGAGTGGTGTCACTCAATTAGAGTATAATGTTGTGCGTGAAAATGATCACCCAACTTTGAAGGTGACCTACAATTGGCCCTCCATCATGGTCAACACCAAACAAATGTTTGCCTTGACTGATGGGAAAACCATGATGGATGAGTTACATCCGATGGTGCTGGCCTTGGAGAATTCATTGAAAGCGGTTAGAACCAACGTAGAGGACATTCCCAATGGGATTATTAATGTGCAACTCCCTGAGGAAGTCAAAGTTGACCCTCAGTTTTGGGAGCGGCGCTATAATAAGACGGCCCAGGGAACGGTTCTTTATAGCCTCATAGCCCCATAGCCTTCTGTGAAAATTATCAGAAATAAAATTTGACATTTAACTTAACTCAGTAATGTCACTGACTTACCTCGTTCATATATAGCTTGGCTCACTAAATTCTCTTAATAATTTGCTTACATGTTTACTGGGTTAAGAAATTTCAATGCTTTACGTCTTCCAAATGTAAACTAGGTCAAAATTTTCAGTCATAACCAAAAATTAAAAAAAAACAAATATTTTAGAACTTTTAACGGTCATTTAACTTTAAACAAATTCAAATGAGACTTAAACCTTAAGTCATATCATATCACATTGAATACTTAACAAAAAAAACATCTGTTTGTCTTACTACCACATTCAAATGAATGTTTTCATTCGTATAAATAAACAACAAAAAAAGTTCATTCAAAACAAAAATACGTGCACACTTTTAACATGAAATTAATCTAATCAGACTTTTTGTTTTATTTATAGGTATTACATTTAACTGAAATGAAAAAATAAAATAGTATATTTGTGTGATTTGGTAATCAGTGTACTTATCTTCAATTTAGCATTTTAGTTTAATATAGAAATCAATTGTATTGCTGTGTGTTTTAACGAAGCATGAGATTGTTAAATTTAATTTTGTGTCTTTTTTATGTGATATCACTTTTTGGATTCATTCAATCTTATAGGATTCTTGGATTGTTCATTCATCCAGGACGAAGTCATTATGTTGTATTTAATCCGCTCATGAAAGGTCTGGCAGCAAAGGGTCACAATGTAACGGTTGTTAGCTATTTCCCGGAAAAGGAGAATTCTGTGCCAAATTACAGGGATCTTCCATTTGAGAATCAACTTGATTTGACAGAATCATTCAATATTTCTCGATACACTCCGATGGATTACTGGAGTCATTGGAGGGAGGCCTTTGAATTAGCTGCATGGGGAAAAATCGCGTGCAAGGAAGCTCTCGCATCAAAAGTGATCGATCAAATACTTGAAATTCATCAATCGGATCCATTTGATATTGTGATTACAGAATTTTTTGATACTGACTGTCATTTAGGTGTAATTTACAAAATGGGAGTTCCATTCATCGGGCTAAGTTCATGTGCGTTAATGCCATGGCATACTGATCGAATTGCAACTCCAAGTACACCATCTTTCATTGCAAGTGAATTTGTTGGATTCACTGAACAAATGAGTTATTACGAGAGATTTGTAAGTTTTACTGTTACAACGGGTGTCAAATATCTTTACCGCATTTTAGTTGAACGTAGTGATAATTTAATGTTATACGAAAAATTTGGTCATGGTATACCGGATGTAAATGAAATAGCATTGAATACAAGTCTCATACTTGTCAATCAACATTTCACTTTACATCAAGCTCGACCACAATCACCAAACTTAATTGAAATCGGTGGAATTCATATAAATGAAAATGGTAAAAAATTACCAAGTGATATCCAAAAAATACTCGACACCGCTGAAAATGGAGTCATCCTCATGTCATGGGGCTCCATGATCAATGCAAGTACAATGTCACCTGAAATTAGACAAGTATTTCTCGATGTCTTCCAAACCTTGAATCAAACAATAATATGGAAATATGAGACTGAATTTATTCCAAATAAACCAAAAAACGTTATTCTTAAGAAATGGATACAACAACGTGATATTTTGTGTCATCCTAATGTCAAAATCTTCATAAATCATGGTGGAATGTTGGGAACCACCGAATCAATTTATTGTGGAGTACCCGTCATTACAATACCATTTTATGGAGATCAACCGTTAAATGGGGCAGCAATGGAATATCGTGGAATGGGAGTCAAAATAAATTATGATGAAATTTCACGTGAATCAATTATGAGTGCGATAAGGAAACTTTTGACAGATGAGTGAGTACAAAAATTTAAATGAAATCATGAATTTATTTTTTTTTCTGTTCAACAGAGTTCAATCGCGAGCTGATTCCATGTCAAAGGTATTCAAAGATAGACCGATGCAGGCTCTTGATACCGCAATTTATTGGACTGAATATGTGATACGGACAAAAGGGGAGTTCATTAGATCATATGCAAGACATATGAATTGGTTTGTTTATTACTCTTTGGATATTTTGATTCCGTTAATTCTCTTATTAAGTTTAATTTTAACGATTTTTATCAAAATTTTGTTTGTAATTTTAAGGAAATTAAAAGGAAAAGGCAATCCTAGACCTAAGAAAAAGACAAAAAAGCACTAAAATTATCAACATTTAATTACAACGACAGCTCAGACATGGATTGACGGGTATCAAAACACCGCTGTGAAGTTTTTACCGATTTTTTTTTACACTGCTTAAATATTACCTGAAAAAATGAGGGTGTCCATTAAGCAAATAATTAAATAAGCACAGTGAAAAATGGAAAAAGACCAGAATATGCTCAGAAAATCAAAAATTTCGGATAATCGAAATATTTGTTTGGAAAACTTTCAAGAGAAGCCAAAAAAATTGAAATTAAAGTTTTTAGTGCATTTTGTTAGCCGTCACTCCGTAAGTCTGTAAATCTGTAAGTCCGTTTGTTTGTTCCATTCATAACTCCGGAATGGTCGAACGGAGCGAGTTCGGATTTTTTTTTTACTGAAATGAACTTTAATTCATTAGCTCTGAGATTAAGCTCAGTGATTGGGCTCAGAGATAAGGTTCCAGAGCCTGAAAACGGTCAAAAGCCTTAAATGTAATTTTTTTCAAAAAATTTCAAAATGGCGGAATTTTTCGAATTGTCGGATTTTTCAAAAAAAATCCAAAATGGTGGCCATACTGAAAATTTAAAAAAAAATCCACCATTTTGTAATTTTTTCAAAGATTCGTCCATTTAAAAAAAAAATTCTGGTATTTTCGTTTCTCCTGATTATTTTCCGATTTGGAACTGTCCCAAAACTGTTTTCGTAAAAAGACAGAGGCATCCTAATTTTTCATATATTTTTAACAGTGTACAAAAAACCGGCAGAAACTTCACTTCAGGTAATCAAAACGAGTGAAAATCAATATTTTTAATTTAACTGTAACGAAAAAATGACAATTTTAAACGAATTTAAAAAAGATATGAATAATTTTACAATTTTTACAAATTTTGGCTAATTTTCGGCCACAACGAAACACAAATCCATGAATTGCAAAATTTATTTAAATCGGTTTCTTTTAAATTATTGTATCGTAATATTTTATTCTTCATAAACATAAAATTTAATAAATTTTTTGTATAACTTTAACATTAACATTAAATTTCATATAATTTTAATTTAAATTTAATTTTTTTTTTATAAATAGTACAAATATTGAAAAATACAAATAAATTGAATCAAAACAATACTTTTTTAAATGTTTTCTTATGCATAACATTGTTTAAAATTAAAATTTTTAACATGAATTCATTACTAGAAGACACTTTTAACAGTTACGAAATTAAACGTTAAATGCTGATTATGCGTGAAATTGAGATAAATTGACTTGAAAAAATGCCCTTTGTTTTTTTTTTAAATGAAATCTCACATCGATTGAGATCAACATTTTTTTATGTTCTTTCATTGACATTTCTTACAGCGACATAACTCGGATTACTAAAGGCATCATTTGGTTTCTTTGAGTTGCTTGAATTATTTTTTGTGGCTGATGGCACATTCACATATTGATTTGCTAGGACTGTGTCCCTTGGATGTCTCGGCATCAAATCATTGTATTGCGTTTCATTCATTTTTTCATCATACTTTTCACCTAAACTATTCATAATACTTTCTAACATTGGAATATTTTCGCCAGGTCCATCATTATTATCATCATCGTCATCATCATCATACGCATTTTGATGATTACTTTTCTTATCATTTAGTTTACGTTCCTTACTTTTACGTGGAGGTTTTTGTACTGGACTAGTTTTTTTGCTGTTACTTGTGAGTGATTTTGTTGCAGCATCTTCGTCATTATTATCCTCAATATCACTTAAATTGCCGCCACCTGGCGTATAAATTGCAGTACCTTGACTTGGTTTCATGTTGACATAACCAGGAATTCGAGGTGCTTCGACATCAGGCACATGAAATTCCTCGTGAGTGGCCATGGGAGCTTGAGGTGCCATGTGATCAGGTGGACCCAACATTGCGAGATAATCGGGATTTGTTTTTAAGTATTCGGCATTTGCTTGTAAATAGGGTTCATTCAAGTCGATGTAGTGCTGAAATGGGAAAATTTCAATATAATTTGAGCTTTTTAAAGAAATTGAGAACTTACATCTTTCACACTATCATGAATGAGGGCACTGAGTTGCTTCTCCAAAACTGAAAAGAGTGGCCTCGTCTCTGGTTTTTGATTCCAACAACTCAACATAATATCATACAACTTTTGATTTGCATACTTTGGTTTATCCATGCGATATCCATTCAACAATTTCAAATACAAATCACGATTTGGATCGATACCTGGATACGGTGTTTGAGCTAGTGTGAAAAATTCCCACATGGTTACACCAAACGCCCAAACATCGGAGTAAGTACTAAAAACTTGATCACTCAATGATTCCAAGGCCAACCATTTGAATGGCAGCGGTGTCTCATTGTGTTTTTTGTAATTTTCATTATTGTACAATGATCGTGCCAGACCAAAGTCACAAATTTTAACGACATTATTATCGCACAGCAAGATATTTCTTGCAGCCAAATCTCCATGGAGCACTTTACGAGATGCCAGGTAATCCATACCACGTGCCACTTGGAAAGACCAACAGACAAGATCGGATGTTGTCACACTACGCACTGGACCACGATATTCACTTTGATATCCAGAGCTGAGGGGGCGTTCACTGTCATCTGAAATGAAATTTCAAATAAATTCAATTCAATAAAAAGAAATAGAAATGATCTCACCTCCTCTTGAAATGAGAGTCGCTTCAGTATTGGCACTATCAACTCCAAATCCAGAATGTCTCACGTAACCCTTTGAATTGATGTGCCCTGATGGATCGAATCCGCCCATGCCACCACTCGTTCTATCAGTGATCACATTATAATAATCATTAGAAAAGTGTAAATTGATGTATTTAACACCTAAATTCCGAACACCATTACCACAATTACTACTACTTCTACCACTAGTACTGTTATTTTTTTATTATTTAATTTCATGATGAGCCAAACCAGTAATTAATGACAAAAATTATAAGAAAAAAACACACAAAAACCAATCATAGTTAAAAAATTTGTTAAAAAAATGAAAAAATTAAGTATTTTGTTAGTAAAAATTCATTTATATGAGATTTTGATTAAAAATTACAAGGCGTCTCCACCAACTAAACAATAACTAAGCACAAAAATTCAAACCATGCAAAAAAATCTGTGTAAAATTGCTTACCTCATATTATAAACACTATTATTCGACCAGCGATATTCATTTTCCGTGATATTCGAATCAATTTCATCCGTGTCCTTTTTAATTTGATCCACAAAATAAGTCCGGTGTTTCAATAAAAATTTCTGGACATTCCCGAAACGACAATACTCGACAATGACCATCACTTCACGTCTCGCGATATTTTTTGTAACAGCCCCTAGCAAATTAACAACATTCAAATGTTGTCCGAGGTGAACCATGATTTTGAGTTCGGAGATGAGAGCTCGCATAATTTCATCATCTGTATTTGCTTTGACCATTTTAACGGCGACTGTTGTTTCATCCTCATATGGGACAATGCCTTGGGCGACTCCTTTGATTACAACTCCGAATGCACCGGCGCCTAGTTGTTGTCCTAGCTTCAGTTTGTCTCGTGGAAATTCAAATCGACGATCATATGGAAGGAGATCCGCTTGTTCATTGAGATCCAAATCTGGGTTGATTCGATCAATATCGCCTTCTTCAAAGTTAGCGAGACCAGCTTTTTTCAGAGCACGAACTTTGTCCTTTTCTTTTTTGACACGACAACACAGGAATATGGTACAAATGATAAGGATTAGGATGAGAGCAAGGACGCCTGCTGTCACTTCGGTTAAATATTTGAATGGACGGTCTTTAAAAATAAATTTAAATTAATTAAAATTGTGTTTTGAATGTAAAAAAAATGAAAATTAACTCACTTTTGATTATCAATTTCGATGTTTGTGTGTCCTTTCCATCTTTATTTGTCACTGTGCATTTATATTGCCCTTCATGTTCCACTTTGACTGCAATGATTCTGGCAAATGATCTCTGTCCCTCTTTGCTGATCAAAATGTTATATGAATTATTTTTCAATAACTCATCATCTTTGGTCCACATAATTTCCGGGGGTGGAACACCATCGACATCGCAATACATGTCCAAGTGATCCCCCAAACTAACCGTAATCGATTCAGCAGTCAAATTTGAATCAATCACACGTGCTGCTTTTCTCTGATGCACTTCCAAGTAATACCGCACTTCATCAGGTTTCTTTGCAGGATTCGGTCCTTTTGTCACACACACATATTGCCCCGCATTTGTTTGATCCACATTTTTAATCACCAAAATCGATCGATGTGAATACTGCGTCTCCGCCACTTGGATATCCATTTCAGCTGGCAACGGATAATCAATCCACTTTCCACCATGTTTCCATTGTATGATATTTGTATAATTGTATTTGATGGCACCACATTCTAGTCGGACTTCATCACCTTCTGCCACAATTTCGGGATCGTTGTGTCGCCATAACATCACCGGTCGATCCAAATCACCCACCATCACTTTAGCACTTCGAATATCCACACCGATTCCGTTGTTGGCAATGCAACGAGACACGCCAGCAAATCGGACATGTGCTGTGAAATTTCCAGTGCGTGTGTACACGTTGCGGGATGTTGTTTCTGTTGTGTTGCCTTCAATTTGGGACTTGATTCCTAAAGGCTGTAAAAATTTTAAATTGAATTGAAATCATTGAATTCTACTTTAAATGAAATTCTACCTGTTGATTGGAATCTAATCCAGTGTTAGTAAAAGTAGGAGTTAGGAAGCTCGATTTTCGGATCTTTGATGTTGCAGGTGGGTTGAGAGGAGGCTGCAGTGTGGTAGTAGTGAGTGAGTTAGAAGTAATAATAGGATTGTTAGTAATTAAATTTGTGTTAGTAGAATTTGAACTGCTAGTAGACATTGTCAATTTGACCAGTGATTTGTATAATTCCAATAAATCTTTGCTTACCCAAGCGCCTGGCAATTCTCGAGCACATTCATCCCACTCATCAACTTCACATTTCCGATAACTCCACTCGAAATTGGATGGCGGGTAACTGATACTCTGGCAAAGCAGAATCACTTTTTGTCCAAGCTTTGAATATACTTCTTCTGGTTCGAGCATTACAATTGGAGGTGCTACAAAAAAATTAAAAATTTGAATTACAATTTCCGTTAAAAAAAACCGTTAAATTTCATACCTTGCACAAAAACTTCAACAGTCCGATTCATGTGTTTCATTCCATTATCAGCTACCAGCGTATAATTTGCCGTATCATCAACATGAACGTCTTTCATCTTAAAAATAACCTGCTGATGTTTGTACATCACATTCAAATCATATCTGTCATCCATGATCAATCGATGTCCATTTTTTAAGCTTTTAATTTAAACAAAAAAAAAATTAAAATCAAAATTTTTATGGTAAATCAACAGATTTTTTACTTACATTTCAAAAGTAGCATTGGGATATGACTTGAAATTGAATAACAATGAAACTGTCGCATTCTGTTGTGATGTTGTCGCAGTTTGATGTGAATCTATTTCGAGTACGGACTCTGTTCGATCAAGAACTGTCACTAAATAGACATGATCGTTTTTGTTGTCGTTGTGATCTCGTACTTCACACTTGTAAGAGCCGGAATCACGTTCCTGGGCATTAAAAATGGTGAGTGACCTTGAACCGACAGGTCGTTCGGTGTTGGAATCTTGCTCGGTCATTCCTGAGATTTCATATTTGTTGCTATTCTGTGAAAACATGTAAATTTAAAATAAAATGAGTAAGAAAATTAAAAACAACTCACTTCCAATTGCTTTCCCCTGAAATACCATAAAATGTCATATTTAACTCCAGCTTTGATCTCAACATTGCAAAATAACTTGATTTGACCACCAACATTCACGTAACCACCTTCCGATGTACTGTTGATAATTGGAACTGTGATGTATTCGGTACGAGCTACATTTTGTATGAGGTCGAAGCAAGACAATGGCACGCGATATTTGAAAGTAAAGGACGAAGAAAAATAGGACAAATAAGTTTTTCTACATTTAAAATACTTGGAAATGATTTTTTTTTCTTATATTTACACATGAAAAAATGTAAAAAAAAGCATTCAAATTAAATTTATGGGTAATGAAAATGAATTTACAGGAAATGACACATGATTTTACTTAATTTTAAATTTTTTGTGAGAAAACTTTAATGGAAATGAAAGAAAATTTAAATTATTTAGGCCAAAGAAACTAAATTGAATGAATTTTAATGTAAATTTCATATGATTCAATTTCAAATTTTGTATTTCAATCGGAAAATGATGATTTTTTTGAGAGGAGATTTGTTCCGACTCCCATTTTTTTTTTAGTAATTGAAATTTAGTGAATGTTAGAGTTAGTAATTTTAATAACTAAGCATGCGGTTAATTTTTTATCATATTAATAACTACATGACTCAATTCTATAAAGTTTTCTATTTTAAGGAAGCAGATGCAACAACATTCACTTAAAATAAAATAAAATTAAATTTACTATTTTTAACTCTACTTTATTAAAACTAAACACAAATAAATTTTGAAGTAAAAATGTCAATTTAATTTTTTTTTTCATTAAATTTTCATTAGGTCACAATATGATACCTCATACCTTCCAGTTCATTATCTGGAAAAATCAAATAAAAAGTTTTTATTAAGAATTTATTTTTTTTTAATTACATTTAATAATTTTAATCACAAATTTTGTGCAGAGGGAAATCAAACAACAAAAAATAAATTTAAATAAAAATTAAAAAAACTAAATAATTTTAAGCTAATTTTGTGTTAAAAATTATGTGTAAATGTTGGTGCGAATTAAAATATTTTTTTATCCAAAATTAAAAAAAAAAAACTATTTCGACTGAAGTTATCAACGACCTTCTTACTGATTTTCATGGTTTTTTTCTTAAAAAATGTTGAGAATATTTACTTTAACATGAGTAAAATTATTCTTTGAAAATTCTCAAAATATGAAATTTGAAATTTTTGATTGTATAAAATTTAGTTTGTCAAGTTTTCTTCCTGTCAAATTAGGTATATCAAATTTTTAGTTTGTCCAAATTTAAGTTCGTAAAATTTTTGATATGTCAAATTTTCATAGTAGGGAAACGAAAAAATATAAGAAAAATAATGAAATATGAACTAAAAAAATGTATTTTTTATTATGTCAGTAATTTTTGTGAAAAAATAGATTAATTTCATACATAGTGCACCCTTAAATTTGTCATACGTTACGAGATTTCAAATAACTTTCCTACACAATTTTTTGAAATTTGTTATAAATTTACACATGTGTGAAATATTTTAGGATGCATTATAAAGGGTGGCGAAATCGAGCACATAAAATTTGAAATTGCTTGAATCGGCGGTTCAAACCCTCCAATCATCCATTAAACGTATCCATACGTATGGGTAAAATACGTCGATCCAGACACATCACTGGATCATATAGTATTTTTTGGGCCTTTGCCCAATGGATGTCAAAACCCTAGAATGGATCTAGATGAAGTTGGCTGGAATGTCACTATTAAGTATCAGTGGCCTGCAGCACTCTACGACGTTAAAAATGTATTCAAAAAACGTAAAATAGAGGCTAATCAGCTGACACTTCCCCATCCTCTCATTTAAGCTGTACAAAATGTTGTATTCAAATTTAAGCATCGCGATGCATCGGTTGGATACCATTCTGGAGTCCAGTTTCATTGTGAATCTACGAATAACCAGTCAAACTGAATTAGGGTCGTGGACAATAAATGTCGTGTCATGTCCGGATGGCACCCAATTGATTTATACTAATTTCAAAGGATTGGCCAAGGAGCATAATAAATCGATTCGAGACTCGGAAGTAAATTTTGACAAGTAATTCGCTCGTCCCGTGTATAAAAAGCGTTAGATGTTTGCACGAGGTTATCAGGAGACACATTTTTTAAATTATTGTTTCTATGAAGTTTTCAATGATGCATGTTTTTTTATAAATTTCTTTGTTTACATATCAATAATGAATTTATAATAAAAAAAAGTTTTTCTTTTGATTTAGGGAAAATATTAAAGAAAAACGATCATACGTCTGTTTTTCATTTTGATCCACATTTTTTCCCGATAAGAAAGACGTATCATTTGTACGGGATGTGTAGCAGATATACGTGGTCAAAATAAAAAAGACGTAAAATATTTTTTTCATGCGATTCATTAAATCTCATAGTAAATACAAATGAATTCAACTTAATTGAGTACTTAACAATAGAAATACTTAATTATGTAATTTTTTTCTTTAATTTCATTGAGAAAAAAATTTAAACGAAAATTAACAATCAAAATTTTAAAACTCCATACAAAAATCTTGTGTCTTTTTTGAGTTTGACGAAACTACAAGGAATTTCAGTTTAATATTTTGAGAGAAGATCTATCTTGAGAAGATATTTAAGAATGTGCAAAAACCCAAAAAAGACACAAGATTACTTAGAATTGTTATACACGGGACGAGCGAATTGTATAAATAAATTAAATATAAAATAAGACAAACTTTTTTTTTGGAATAAGTTTACTTAATTTTCTCATTTTCCCGCACCTCCCTTGTCAAATTGTAAAAATTTTAGTATGTCGATCTGTCAAATTTAAATATGTCAAATTTTCGATATGTCAAAATTTAGAGATATTGCTATTACATTTGAAAATATACCATTTCGCGAACTGATTCGTGTATAGATACGTGCGTATATGCATGAGAGAATTCTCTCGTTCTCTCAATGGCGAACAATTGAAAAATGCGAACGAAATGGTACATTTTGTGGAATGCGCGCAATATCTAATTTTAGTGTGTCTAATTTTAAAGTGTGTCAAATTTTCAACTGGTCCACATAAAAATAATTAAAACTCCCACCAAAATCAACCAAACCGGTCTTTACACACAAATTTTTGTTGGTAAGGTCGTTGAAAACTTCAGTGTTACAATTAAAGGTTAATGAAGCTAAATCTCAAACTAACTAATAAATCTAATAAATTTTCATGTTAATTTTTTTTGTTGCAATTAAAAAACCAAGTCAACAGAAAATAAATAAAATATCGATTAAGTTTTATCACAATTTTCTAATAAAATTAATATAAAAAATCACATTAGGATATCAATTTCTAATAAAACAATAAAAAAAAACAGCTGTCAAAAGTCCATAAAAAAATCTATCAATTCAATAATTGAACGCGTTGCAATAAAATAATCATAATTTTGAAAGCCAAAACACATTTAACGATGATAACAAGGAAAAAAACCACACACACCCATATCTGCTGTGCTATTAGTTACATTGTTATTATTATTATTACTGCTGTTAATGTCCGTTATTAAATCATTATTATTATTAAATTGTGCTGTATTATTGTTAAAACTATCACTCGTGTTGTTTTTTTCATAATTATTACCATCATCAACATCATCATCATCGTCATTATCATCATCAACGTAATCGAAACCGGGTCGAGGACGATAATTTGGATCAAAATCATCTTTTTTCTTCGTTTTCTTAATATCACGTTTCACTGGAAAGTTAATGTTAGTTGATTGTGCAACATTTTTCCACCATTGATTCCACCATGACCAAGACCATGTGATTTTATTATTATTATTATTAACATGACGTTTTTTAACATGATTATAATTAAAAGTATGAATGTTATTTTTAACACTTTTACCATCACCAACCACCAAATCACCACATTTAAAGTGAGTGAGGAAATTTTTAAAATAATTTGAAGGAAAATTCAACTCACAGCTGGGCAACAGTGATATTTCAAGCATTATTTCAGGTTCATCTTGATTCTTAGGGTGACATATATAAATTCCACTATCGTGAATTTCCCGGAAGCGTGTTGTAAAACCATGTTTCTCATCAAATTTGGCAGCTTGCAATGCTTTGCTATCCTGTTCCATGCAATTTTATGTGAATTTGTATGTATTTTGGGGGGAATAAAATTAAAAAAATGTCATTAAATTTAAATATAATTAAAATACAAATAAATATACAAAAAATTTACAGGAAATTGTTAGTCTTTGTAAAGAAATTAAAGAAATATTTACAGAAAAAAGCAAAACTTAAAATAAAACATACAATTTATACATTTAAATTAAAATAAATCAAAATAAAATGATGTTAAATGTTAAAATAAAAGTAAGTAAGAAAAAAAACAACATACGCAACACATTAAAACTTAATAAAATTTCTTGCGAAGAACCAGCTTGTCGACACACAAATCCAAATGTCCCAAGTACAGTAAAGTTATGCTCAAATCCAAATTTTATATGAAATTTTAAATCCATCTCCATTTCCTATGGTTATTTTTTGTTTAAGTGAAATTTAAAGTGTTTTGTTAATATTTCTACTCAATTAAAAGATTTAAGTGAAATTATTGTGAGAGGTAAGTTAAAAGTCAAAATGAATTTTTTTTTCATACAAAAGTATGCAATGAATATTACACATTTCATATGAATTAAAATTTATGCTTAGTCTACGAATTAAATGTAAGAAATTCGATTAAAATCCCATCCTTACAGTGACCTGAGCCGCTTAATATGATAAAATTAAAATTAATTTAAGAAAAATATGAAAAAATTGTTAAAAACACTCCACAACAACTAAAATTACGACAATTAACGTTAAATTTAAGTGAAATTCACCACATTTATTAGTTGAAGAAAAGACAGAAAACATTTAAAACTATTCAAAATTCAATTTTTACCTCTCCATCTAATCGATAGAGCTCCACTTCAACATCCTTCGACGTTGGCTTACATGGAATTGTGTAGGGTTCGAATTGTTTGACAGTCAATGCTGGGTTATTAATTGGCACTAATGGATGTGATTCGTCTATGAAATTGAAATTGAAATAAAATTAAGCTGAATAAAATTTAGATTAAAAAATTTCTCACCCTGAACAAACAAATACGTTTTAGCAGCTCTAAAATTCGTGACTTCATTATCCATGTCAGCCTGATTCTCAGCCAAATCCAGTGACTTATTTTGCACGCAGTAATGAAATGTCACCTCATCCACATTCACACTATGAAACACGAGGGTGGCAACAAACAAAAATTGACTTGTCTCATTAATTTTATATTCGATATTTGTGTGTGGTGTAATAAGATTATGCTCCATGTCAAGTCTGACCCATGTCACAGGCGACTTTGAGTGACATGGTATTCGAAGTTCCTCCATTGTGAGTGCGGTAATTTCGGTACTTGGTGGCTCTATCAGAGGAGCTCCATAATTTTCTGCTGCTGTTCGAAGGGCATCTGCCTCAGTGCCAGCTGTGAAATGGAAATAAGTGTAATTTATCATTTGAAATGACATGTTGCGTATTAAATTTCATCATAACGACAATTTTTTACTTCTATATTCATTAAAATGTAAGTTGAATATTCAAAATTAGAACATTATTAATCCGATATTAATGTAAATGTGTATTTAAATGTTTTACAGTTCAATTGCAAATAATTACAAACATGTGTTTCTAAAAATTTTCTTAAAAAAAATTCAAATAAAAGTAATATTGAGACACATGACTACAAAATAAAATTTTGTACATTAAATTATTGTAAATTAACACCTCTGTTCAAATATTTGTTTATAACAAAAACCAGTGATATTCTAATACAAAATTATATAAATAAATAACCGGACAATGACTCATCAAATGAATATTGGCTCATTTTGAAATTGACAGTAAAGATTCAATTAAATCAGTTCATTTTGTTTAATTTACATTACTGTTACATTACTCTTAGAAAAAATAAATATTAACTTAAATCTGATTTTTATGAATGGAAATGAGAAAACGTTGTACTATGATGACGATCTGGCGTCTGTATTTAATGCATGCATGTGTTTATGAATGAATTAAATTAAAACCGGTTGTTATCTTAATAGTAATAAAGTGCTTCTGAGAAAATCGATGAATTATTGAAAGGGGTTTTTGTCTGACTAACTTGTGATTTGTAGATAAAAGTGAATGGAAATGGAAAATTTGAACTGGAGGAAGGTCAATTGGGTCTTAAGTTGGAATTGGGTTTGAAATTGACCGTGTTTTTCTGGTGTCATTTAATGTTTTTAAAGAAGGGAACTTTTTAGGATGAGAGAAGCAATTTTTAGTTATATGGAAGGACCGGGTATAAAATTTCTATGATTTTAAGGCGACGCCTAACATAATTACAGTTTAAAAAACTGCAATTTATGGATTTTAATTGAAAAAAGTTTAAAGTTTTATATGGAAATGTCGTTGTCTAAAGTTCAAACTCGCCACTGAAATATTGGTAAATTTTAACGGTTTTTTTGAAAAATCGGTCGTCATATTAAATTTGGCATTTTGAAAAATTCCGCAATTTTGGAAAAATCTGTCTTTATGTTAAAATTTGGCCATTTTGAAAAATTCCGCTATTTTGGAAAAATCTGTCATTTTGTTAAGTTTGGCCATTTTGAAAAATACCGCTATTTTGAAAAAAATCGGTCATTTGTGAAAATTCTGACATATACGAAAATTGCCTCATTTTGAAAAAGTCCGCCATTTTGGAAAAATCTGTCATTTTGTTAAGTTTGGCCACTTTGAAAATTCTGCCATTTTGGAAAAATCGGTCATTTGTGAAAATTCTGTCATTTTCGAAAATTGCTTCAATGGGTTATTATGTTAAGTTCGGCCATTTTTAAAAATACCACTATTTTGAAAAAATCGGTCATTTTTCAAATTTGGTCATTTTGAAAAATTCCCCCCTTTGGAAAAATCGGTCATTTTGTTAAGTTTGGCTATTTTGAAAATTCCGCTATTTTAAAAAAATCGGTCATTTTTCAAATTTGGTCATTTTGAGAAATTCCCCCATTTTGGGAAAAATCGGTCATTAAGTTAAGTTTGGCCATTTGGAAAAATTCCACCATTTTGGAAAAATCGGTAATCTTTCAAGTTTGGCCGTTTTGAAAAATTCCGCAATTTTGAAAACATCGGTCATTTGTGAAAATATTGACATTTACGAAAATTGTCTCATTTTGAAAAAATCTCCCATTTTGTAAAAATTCTGACATTTACAAAAACTGCCTTATTTTGAAAAATTCTGCCATTTTGGAAAAATCGGTAATTTTTCAAGTTTGGCCATTTTGAAAACGAAACGAAATGCGCTCAAAACTAGAACACGCTTTAAAAGTCCATTCTCGAGTGTCTCAAAGTTACAAACAGCAAACAGGCTTTCAAGAACTTAGACTTTAATCCCATTTATGTATTTCGAAATCTGCTAAGATGACTTCCGATTTCAGAACTGATATTTCAAATTCCTCCTCCAAACGAATTTGAGCTCAAAAATTCGGTCATACTAAAAATTGCGATTAAAATTTCTTTGGTCAGGTCTCCAGATGACCAATTTGACCTTGACGTTTATTTAATTTTATTGGATTATTAGACATTCGTTTATTTTTTTTTTTTTTGAATATTAATCACTGAAACCCATATTTTGACCATTTTCACATGAAATTCAACTCACTGTGTTATTAAAATTACAATAAAAAATTAACGACCATTTAAATACTCACCATTAACTTGATTGACATGAGGATTCAATATCAGCACTAAACTAATCCATATTACTTTCAAATTCACTGTTTTATTGAAATCTATCACAAATCTTTTAGATTGAATTGATGATTCTTTGCTTTCGTTTCTCATCATTTTAAATTTAATTTAAAATTTCTTTTTTTATTGTAAAATTCAATTTTGTAACATTCAAAATATTTCACATAATTCACTGTAATATGAAATTCAATCTGTTTTTTTTTTTTTATTTTTATTTATCTTTTTCAATTTAAAGGTGCTTAAAATATTTTTATATGATTCGTACTTTGCACCAATTGTCACTTAATCAACTCATTGTAATTCAATTCTAGTTGAATTCCTTTTGATGCATGGTCTCACTTTTTGAATTGCATTATGAAAGTGCATTGGAATAATTTTTTTCAGCTGATGTTTATTTGTGTCTAGAAGTAAAATAATAAATAATTGTAAAAAAATTATTTCAGTACAAATGGCAACGGAACCCGTAGACGTCATTATCGATTTTTAATTGCAGGGAAACATTAAATCACTATCTGGACAAAAAAAAAGTTTATTTTTGTTAAATTTAAAGGTCATTGCAACAATTTTTTTTTTTGTTTTAACGTATGATGATTGTTTTTTTTTCGCTTTGTTTTGTAAAAATAACGAAATATACGATAAAATGATAACAAAAAGCGTTCATTGACTAAAAAAATTGTATCCAACAAAAAATTAAATTTCATTCATTTAAAATAAATTATGAATATCATGTTAATGTGGGTGTGTGCTTGTCATTATTATGAGAATATTAAAATTAAAAAAAAAAAAATTAATGAAATATTAAAAAAATGTGAAATTGTAATCACTGGACGATTTTTAAAAGCGCATTTCAATGCGATCGAGTTCATTGAATTCTTGGTCCTTAGCAAATTTATCATTTAAACGATTTTTAACGTTTTTTTTTTGAATTTCAGACTCTGAAGCTCACAATGTCAAATTCTGAAACAAGCCATACCCCAATGAATCATACGAAACTCATTTAAGCTCCTCATTCCAACACAAAATATCATGTCTGACTTTTTAAAGCATTTTGGGGTTATGAGTGACAGACAGTCAAAGAAACGTCAAACAAACCATCTTTAAAAGCGTATTTTTTTCTAAATGACCATAAAATCCAGTAGAGTCTCATAACATATGCCTTATTTTTATCAATTACTAGAATTTATAGAAATGGGTGCACACACTCATTCAATGAAAACAATCAACAAAAATTGTACGAGACTCAAGATAACAGTAAAATTAAAGGTTTATCGTGTCTTTCATTTATTTTTCTTCTTCTTCAATTTCAGACTTTAATATAAACTGTTGAAGAAAAATAAACATCTGGTGCATGCTGTTTCAAAAAAACATTTTTATTTGTTTTATTGACCTTTAGCCTCATGATACGCAGATAAATTATGTGGTTTAATCAATTGTTTTATTTAATAATAAAAAAAATGATGAATATGATAAATTAAATGATTAAACAGTTCTAATTGGGATGGCACGCGATACATGTTTTGTCTGACTTTGACGTACTGATAGAAGGAAATAAGGTGTGTGTTGACGTAATTAGAAGATATGTCACATTTGGTATGAATTCATGTTCGTTTACTTTAAGAGAATCATGAAAAAAATCGTGAAATTTGATTTACAGACACTAGTTTGGCTAATACAAAGAATGAATTTCAATCTAACTAAAATCACTTTAAAAATAATAGAAGATTTCATTGAAGTGAAATTCCAAATAATGCTTGGAATCGCATATGACCGACTTTCAATCCAAATCCGAATAAAAAAAACTTAATTGTTGGTCCTTAATTTCCATGAAAATAAATTGAAATTTAAATTTATCGACTTTTCGCATCAATATCGTACCAGAAACCTTTGAAACTCTCTCCATTTAACGTATTCCCAAACCACAAATATTCCATTTCATTGCTAGTCAATTTCATATCTTTCATTTTATCAAAGTATTTGATAATAAATATTAAATAAATTAAATAAAACGAATAGAGAAGTATCATAAAATAAATAAATAATAAATGTGAAATATGGAAAAAAATTCACTTATCACACATTACAAACACTAAATTCTGTTTGCATTGCACTTGTGTAAGTTCTATTTAAAAAATAAATTTATTTTGAATTTTAAATGTACTTTCAAGGTCGTCTATGTGTCGGTGTCTGTCAAAAAATTTTCCTTATGAAAAAAAATGTTTGTAAGGAAATTCTGGTTAAAATGTCAATGAAAATGTTTGAAATTTTAATTTCAAGACCAAGTTAGATTAAATTCCGTATCGATAATGCACTTTTATACAGTTATTTAAATTAACGTTTCATATTTTTTTCATTTAAATATTTATTTTTTTCATTTAAAAGTTCCCAGAAGATTTATTTTCTATCACAAAAAAAAACACAGGAAATCAATGAAAAAATATACGAAATTTGATTTTATATCCATTTCATGTTTCATGTTTGCATTATTGAATTTTATTGAATTGTTTCAATCCTTGATATATTACAATATTTGATTTTTTTTTTGTTATCAGGTTAATCATAGTAATTCCAAGTAAATTATCAAAAGTGTTTTTTTTTTCAATTAATCGATTATATCATTTTTTGTTAAGTGATTTAAAAATAAATTATGATCAGACGCTTAATCACTTTTGTTTTGGTGAAAAATCACGTTCGATTTGCAAAGTTAAATTTTTATATAAATAATTTAAAATTAATATTATTTTGTTAAATGACGTATTTGAGTGTGATTGAGTTGATGTTATTTTAAATACTGAGCATAAAATCCAAACATTAACAAGTAGTTTTGTTGTGAATTTTATTTCTGTTATCATATTTTTTTTATTTATAATTTTTCTTAACTTCAAAGCAATGCTACTCAAGCATAAAAAGTGATAAAACATAGCAATTGATAGCGATTAATTTTTTTTTAGTTCAAGAGAACAGAAAGATATTGTTTGTTAATATGAATTTAATTTAAGAGAAGTTTTGTAACTTTAATGAATAGTTTCAAACGAAGTACAGTCTTCCTTGTATAATGTGACACTAGAATTAAGTGTCATTTAAAAAAAAAATGATCTTCATAACTCTGTATAAGAAGGCTATATTACGGAGCAGGTAAGATAACTATGAAAAATGAGCTGTCAAGTTTTATCTGCTTATCCAGTAAGTCCATAGAACAGAACTTTTTTTGACGTCTGAAAATTGAATTTTCGTTTGTGTTTCTATACAAAATAAACGTCAAATGTAATGTATAGTGAAATTCTATTCTATGGACTTTGCTAGCTATAATAGCATGACTGTCCAATGTCTGTAAACGTACAACATTTATGAAGTTTTCGTAAGTGTATCTATACAAAATTTAATTTATAACTATATTATTTCAGTGGTTCAATAATGATACAGCATGGTCTCAACATTGTCAACGTTAATGTAAGAAACTCAAGAAATCGTTATAGTTCTCATCAATAATTTTATAATTTAAAGTCATGTGTCAACAAGAGGAGACGTCTGAAAGCAGTGAGGCAGGATCAATTGGACGTAAGAGTGCTAGAATTGAAGGTGGTCAGCTACGTCATTTCAATTCAGCAAGTAGCGTGGGAAGCTTTATTCAGTCCGCACAACGTATGCCAGTGAATAGTTGAGTGAGATCAATCAGAAGTTCTGAATCAGCTCTAACGCTATGCTCTGTCTTTTCCGTGGTCGGATGTTAGCCACTTCTGATTCGATCAAGAGGATGCTTTAAAACAGAACGTTGAGAAATATCAATATAGAAATAGATATAGTAGAATTAAGGATATGTTCGAAGAAAATTAATTATTAAGTGTAAGGCAAAGGATATATTTTAACGTATTAGTTTTTATTTTTAAGGCGACAAAAAACTTCCTCGCTGAATACTTTAATTTTGTTTTTAGATTCTGAGACGATTCTGCGATAATTATTGTAGAAAACCATATTTTCTCATTGATGCATTATCGTAATGATGAATTTCAGTGACTTGGGATAGGACATCAGGCTTTTCATCTATTTTTTTTTTGATTTCTTTGAAATCTTTCTCACACTCTGTCATTGTTTCTTGCAGTGAAATTTTTTTCACGATTTTGTTCAACAATTCTTTCTTTTCATCTAATTCATTGCTTTAATATTCGCAATTTGCAATAAAAATACTATAAGAAATTATAGATCTGATTTTGTTTGGTGAATTTGCATTGATGATTAGACACATGACTTGTATTATAAAATTAATCAGGTGCTTTTCTTTTCCAAGTCTTTTTTTGACATTCACATCATTTAGATATTGATATTGGCTCACACCATTAAGTCCCTCACAAGTAGCATTCATTAGCGCTTCAAACAGTACAAAATAGAGCGTTGAGAATTATCACATATGGAAATAGATATAGTAAAATTAAGGACATGCTAGAAGAAGCTGAATTTTATTAAGAGTAAGGCAAAGGATATATGTTAAATATGAATTTACTCAAATTAATTTAAAAGCTAAATAAAGTTGACAACTGTTTGTGCTGAGAAAATAAAAGTTAAGCATCTTTACAGATTATAACGAGCGGGCAAAATGAACCTCGTACTCGATGAAGTCTCACTGATTTTGGGTTTTAACGAGAATCAATAGTGAATTTATCACTCAGGTTAGGTTAGGTTCTACAAGGGCACCACCGCGGTCTCAAAGAGTCCTATTGTGGTCTCACTCATTGGTTGAAACATATCCGAAATCACTCTCAGTCACAAACAGCATTAAAATAATTTCAATGTTTCTTTCAACATTCTTAATTCAACATTTTCTGTTTCTTTTCTCTCAATGCAATATCATTGTAATGCATTTATCATAAAGTCCCTCAAATTTTCGTTGATAAACGATAATTTTTTTAACAAAAAAATCTTAAACTCAATGTAAGAGATCTTTGAACTTTAATGCATTTCAGATGATGAAACGATCTCATACAACATTAATTATTTTTTTCCGGTTGTCATTTTCTTTGAAATGTTGATCAAACTATTCAAATAATAAAATACATCCAATTTCAACGAAATCCATCTAGTTTACAAAGAAAATTAGCACTTATCCTAAAATGTTATTGACAGTCATGCAAATATGACAAATAAATGTAAATACAATTTCACATTATGACTGATTATGAATATTAAAATCAGTAGTTTATCGTGTATTTCAACACGTTTGAAATTAAATTCAAAAAAAAAATTATACAAAAACGGCTATGAATGAATCACTTTTATTGTATCTTGATTTTATTTTAATTTTTTTTGAATTTAATCCCATTGACACGTCTAGATATGTGAATGCAAATATACGTGTATGTGTGTGTGTGTGTGTGTCTGCATTGATGATATTCGATATAAAATTTATATAAATGTGTGACTTTGATGCTCTTTTGATTCATTCATTCATTCTTGGATGATTTTACACACATTCTTTTTAATTCATAAAAATTGTACATTTGTATTTGTGTATCATGATTAATACAGGTAAAATCATATTCAGAAAAAGAACATGAATTTTATACATTTAATTATGATATTCATTATAAAAAAATTAAAACTGTAATTCTTTTTCAATGTTTTTTAATGCTTTGTCCCATTTCGAACGATAAACATTGATTTTGATGTAAAATTTCATATCAAAACATGAAATTAAGTCAATCACGCATCACTGAGCTCTTAAATTCAAATTACAATCACAATGTTTCTTGAGCTCTTATAATAATTTTTTTTTTTTGAATTTTCTCGTTTTTTAATCCAAATATGTCAAATTTCAAAAATTTCAGTTGTTAAAAAACATTAAAATACATCAATAAAATTTATTTATAAAAAAATTCACGTAGAACACAAAAAATTCACCGACTAACACTATTCCGACTTAAAAGTTCATTTTCAACAGGTATTTATGAATTTTATGACTATACATTTAAGCATACACACATTTGTATGAATACTAAAAATAACTTAAAAGTCTTAAGATATAGAAAATGACGTCACAGGTGATGTTTCAAGTTAAATTCATAAATTTCTCATTAATTTCAATGTAATTTTGGAAAATTTCATTCATTATTCACCTTTTTTATGAACGAATATTCTCAAAATTGGGTTACGATCAATTTTCTTCTTATAATTCAATTATTTAATAGATGACTTTTATCATCACTTTTTTTTCTTAACTCTCTTAATATAATTTAACACTTGTTTCTATAATCAAAAACAACAACAATGTTGTGTTTTCACTTTATTTGTATTAATATTATTTTTTTTTTGTGTTGTATTCTTATTGTTGATTTTGTCGTGTTGTTGTTGTAGGAGTTTAATTTTGTTATAAAATAATTTTTTTTTTCTATTCTTATATATTTTTTTTATTAATTTAATAAAAAATTTGAAATGCGACGATATTTATCTTGAATGACACGTTTGTTTTTATGCATTGCACTCACTGTAACATTAAATGTAAAGAAAATAAATATGTTATAATTTTTTATTTTTTTATTATAGATTCTTATTATTTATTATTATTTGACTTAAGAAACAAAAAATTAACTTTAATCTAGGCGTATGTTCGTATATGTATTTTTTATGTGTACACATGTGTGTGTGACTGTACGTATGATAAAAAAAACTGTTTAATTTTTTGACGTTTTAATGTTAAATAATAATAAGAAACCGAGCGTAGTAAAGTGAGACAAAATAAAACAGTAGTTACACGTTCGATGTCTACTACTGAACTGAGAATTTGTTTTGTTGAATGGTGTTTAACTTCAATGGATATTAAAATGAACAGTTATCATGTGTAGTGAAGTGTATTGCATCGTTATAGGCGTCATTGTTTGTGGTTTATGTTGAATTATGTGGATATGGGTAGGGACATGTGGTGTCTTTTTATGGAAATCATCAATCAGGATTATGAGTGACGTCAGCGACATGCATTTTAAAAAGAGTAAAAGTCCACATTTAGCATGAAAAAAAATTATAATATTTCTTGAAATAAGAGCTTCAATTGAATTAAACGAGCTAAACCTGTCTTAACCCATTTCCGTCCGGACTATGAAGGAGCAGACCTAGGGATCTGATTTTTGGTATAATGTTTTCGATTAGGACAAAACTGATTTTTAAGAAAATAGAAGGCCAAAAATGGTTATTTGCTGCCTAATTTTTTTGAAATAAATGGTTTAAAATTTTAAAGTTTCATATTTCCGAAAGATTAACTTCAAAAAATTAAGAAAATTTTGAATATTTATATCAAATTTTGGTCAATTGGTGTTCTGCTTACCAAAATACAAAAATGCTTACAACTGCTTACATCACGACTTGCCTTCTTGAACGCAAATTTAAGCCTATTTCAAAAATATTTAAGAAAAATCCAAAAACAGGTTGATTAGATTTTCCTTCAAAACTTATGTAAGAAAAACTAGTTTGTAAAAATTTCTTATGGTTCTCGAGATATTTTGAGACAAAGGTAACGTTGCGAAAACGCAACGCTGGACGGAAATGGGTTAAAAGAGCTAAAAGTGCCTTGAACGAGCTAAAACGGCCAATAAATCATTGAAACAGCTTAAACTGCCTCAAAGTACTCAAATTGCCTAAAACAAGCCAAAACTACCTTAAACGAGCCAAAACGGTCTTGAACGAGCTAAACCTGTCTTGAAAGCGCTAAAACGGCCAAAAAACCATTAAAAGAGCTTAAACTGCCTCAAAGTACTCAAATTGCCTAAAACAAGCCAAAACTGCCTTAAGCGAGCTAAAACGGTCTTGAATGAGCTAAACCTGCCTTTAATGAGCTAAAACTGCCTTGAACGAGCTAAAACGGCCAAAAAAACATTGAAAGAGCTTAAACTGCTTTAGACCTTCCAAAATTGCCTTAAAGATAGATGTCGATGACTTTGTTACAATTCGGTAACCAAAATATGTATGTTGTCAACCTGTTGATCATACCAATCACTGAATAAATCAAACACAAAATCAACAGATTACAATCCTTTACATGGCATTGATATTCGAATCACTAAGGCAACCAAGGATTGTTATCATAAAAAATTATGTTAGGTCAATATTTATTATTATCAACATTTTTAGATCAAATTTCATTTTTTTTCCAATAAATTTAACATAATTTTAATTAAAGAGGTCTTTAAAGACCTCTTTTTAGGTCAAATTCAATGGAAGAGTTAAAGGATGCCAGCATTCATCACACAGCGATCAAATTAGCAGAAGATATCAAAAATTTAAAAGTTTATGGAAGTTTATTCAAAAGAGTACAGGTAACATCAATTTCATTTTAAATTTAATTATATTAATAATTTAATGAAAATAAATTGCCGAGACAAGAAATTAGCATGCTCACCAGAAGTTGATAAGGATGACATGAAAGCAACCCTTGAAGCTGCCATCAAATCAAATGGACTTGAAACTGATATTAGGAATTTAATTTTTCATTTGATTCGGAGTTCGTTGAAGCATGATGCTAAATCTTCGTTACAACCAGTAAATTTCATTATTCATTCATTATTATTTTTTTTTTAATTTAAAAATTTTCGAGAAAATTTCAGAATGATCCACTTACGTATTTGAGAAGAGCTGGTGTTCAATGGGAACGCCGTGTCCGTAAATCCTTGAACGCAATGTGTACTGAACTGAAAGCTCCATTACAAGGCCAACTTAGGAGTGCGGTCGATAAAGAAGAGCTTGTATCGAAATGGAATGAGCTGAGTAATTATCAGATTGATTTGTCGAATTATCGTCCAGTCTATGCACCGAAAGACTTATTGGAAGTGCTTTTATCACTCAAAGGCCCACCGAGAAAAGACGAAGAAGAGTAAGGAAATTTAATTTCATTGAAATCACAGTCAATTCATAGTTAATTTTTCAGAGCCACTCCTAAATGGGAATTCTCACACATTTCACTTCCAGTCAAAAATCTGTTTCAGCTTCGTTTTCATTTTGCCGAACTTTTACGAAGTGATTCGCTTATTGATTGGCATTCAACTTGCGTTAAGGTGTTACAGACTCGACATGCCCCATTGTGTCAGCAAGTATTGAAAAAAGGAGCAACACCAAATCAACTTCGAGGCGCACTCTGGTCATATGTGCTTGGGAGTCATATTGAGCCTCACGTGAGTATGAAATTCAGGAACCAGGATCGAAATTTCAATTAACTCAAAAAATCATTAAATTAACTCATAATTTCATTTCAGCATGAAGAACATTGGCAAAAACATAAAATTGCCGTCTTCAACACGGATCTTATAGTGGATAAGCTTGTTTTCAAGGATATTCAATTGACAGCCACGAATGACGACCAATATTTTGTGTTTGAAGACATTTTATACCAAATAATGCTCTGTTTTTCACGTGACACTGAAATAAGTCAACTAATCCAAACCGAATTCACGAATTCTTCCAAAGCGAAACAATACGAGGGACCTCCAAGTGGTGTGGTGCCATTTCATGGAATATGCATGTATGGTAATGTTAAAGTCAATTTCATAAAAAACATGAAATATTAAAAAATTTCATTTGAAGTTGCTCCATTTTGTTACTTGTATGATACGCCAGTGCCGTTATATTTCACATTCCGAGCCTTTTATATTCGGTATTGTCATCGATTAACCACTGTGAATACACATCCTCAAGGCATCGTGAGTCTGTGTCTGTTGTTCGAGAAATTACTGCAAACGCATGAACCTCAGTTGTGGTCACATTTGAGAGAGCTTCAAATTCAACCGTAAATATTTTGAATTTTGTAACGGAAATTTTCAAATTAATGTTTTTTTTCATTAAATAGAATTCGAATTGTATTTAAATGGTTGATGAGAGCGTTTAGTGGTCACTTGCCACCAGAACAACTCCTGATTTTATGGGATTTGGTTCTAGGATATGACAGTCTTGAAATTCTTTCACTGTTAGCGATCATCATCGTCAGTTTCCGGAAAGAGAGTTTAATGCAAGTGACAACAATAGAAAATATCGAAGCAGTTTTAGCAGATTTATCTTCAATTAAGGTCTTACCTTTGATACAACTAGCACTGGCAAAGGATTAAATTAAATTTAGTTATTAAATTTTCTGTTAAATTTATTTTGTTGTAATTTTTTTTTGTTTTAGAAATACACTTTTACTTATTTAAGCTGTTTCCATTGCTTGAGCAGCACTTTCTTCAGTGTATTTTCCCTTGTCTTTGCCCAAAGCAGCCAAACGTCCCTTTGCACGACGATCCAAGATCTTTTTACGATCCTTGTCCATCTTCAGTTTGACAATGAGGCATTTTGATGGATGAATACCAACATAAACATTGGTACCATTGGCCTTTTCACGTTGAATACGCTCAATGTAGACGACAAATTTTTTACGATAAACTTGCACGACTTTGCCTACTTGGTTGCCTTTGTAGTGGCCACGAACAACCTGGACTTCATCATCACGACGAATTGGCATTGAACGTACATTGTATTTTTGACGTAATTCCTTTGATAATGGGGCAGACATGAACTTGCGTCGAACATGTGATGGAGCCTCAAAGTGCCTTTTACGGCTTTTACGACTACTTGATGATACACTACGATTGAATTTCATGTTGTTTTGTGTTTATGCTGTTTTGTAGGTTAAGGAATTTGTCTGTAAAATTAAAGATAAAATAATGTAAATTAAGCTTATTCTTGATGATACATCGGAAAATGAGACTAAAACTATGATATTTACCTAAAAATTAGACTTTTATCCGGTGTTTTGATGCAAGAATTTTGCAAAAATACAGCAGCAAAATCAATTCTCGTGAAAGAGATTGATGGAAAAGAAAGAACGTGGAATGCTGTATGTGTGAACTGTCAAATAAATGTCACTTTGGCAACATTCACATTCCAAAAAGCACATAAAAATAGAAAGTTTTTAGATGTGCATTCTAAAATGCTTCTTTAATTTAAAGGCATGTTTTTTTTACAATCCTAAATTAATTTCACTCAATTTATTTAAAATATTAAATCAAAATTGCGAATTTCATTTTTTTTATGCGATCAATGGCCGATAATTAATAAATATTACTAAAAAAAATCGCTCGTAGTAAAAAAGTGAGTTTTCAGTTAAGACAACTTTTAGAAAACAAATGCTGACTGGCTTTCATATTGTTTTGAATTGGAATTTCAATGCATTTCATAATTTCATTCAAATAAGAATTTTTAATTTTAGTGCTAATTATTCAATTAAAATCAAATAAAAATGTCGTATGGACTACCGCAAGTAAGTTTAATATCCGTTCTCTTAAAATATCAGTGAAATTTGTGTAATTAACTCATAATTAATTGAATTTTAGGGTCGTAATATGCTCTATGGCTACCAAAAATTTGGACGACTAGATTCAATTGCTGGCAGAACGTTACCTGAAGCATATCGGAAATTCTGGAATGAATGGAAGGTCCAAGAACCGACAGCTGTTCATTATATCCCGAAAGAAGGTTAAATTAAAAGTAATTTTTACTAGTTTTTGAATTGTAATGTTTTTTTTTATTGCAGGAAAATATAAACGTGATCCAGAAACAGGCCTTGTAACTCCAATTCAAAATGTGAAAATTCCTCTGTTATTCCCGGAAGAAGCTCAAAACCAGATTTGGGGTGGTGAAGGAGTTGTAAAGGGATTTCAGAAGCGTTCTCCTTACAAACATCGTGTACCTCATTTTTGGGTTCCTGTTCTGAGGAGATCAATTGTTCATAGTACAATCTTAAACCAATATCTCTCCGTGGTCATAACAGATCGTGCCCTTGCTCTGATTCATGAAAGTCTGGGATTTGATCATTATTTACTCAAAACACCGGCATGTGATTTAAAACAGTTACTGCCACTCAGATTGAAGCGACAACTTTTGATTGCTTTATTAAATGGATGTCCCGATTTGAAAGATAATCCCACAAAACAACAAGAAGTCATGAGTGAATACAAAAAATATTTAGATCAATATACACCCGAAGAAATTGATTGGTATGGATTGTCATACAACGAGGCTTTAGAGAAACTGCAAGCACAAGAATTGGCGGAAAATAAACCAATTCCTTACAAATACATTTTCAGACAAAAATTAATTGAACAATTAAAGGAGGCTGGTGTTGCTGAAGCACAAGATGACGATGAAAAAAGCTCAGGAGCATGGATGTCAAAATTAAATCCATTTTCAAAGACAAAAAAACCTGAAGTGTAAAATTAAAATGATTACACCTGAAATTTAGTCAACTAGGAATAAAATTAAAATCAATTTAATGTATCTTAACATAAATCATAAAACTTAACAGTAAAATTATCCAATTCATTGTCACCCTATTACTTGAATTACATAAATCAGTGAAACATTCTTCAATTTCACGTATGTGATAAAAATTATCCAACATCTTGCGGTTTGTTCGCAAAAATGCACATTTCCTGATCACGCGATAATGTTTCGAGTGCATAATTTGCAATCTCACAACTTGACAAAATAACTCCTCTTCCCTTGTTGGTCTGAACTCAAACGAAGCGTAATCCTCCAAATTACATTCTTGTTGAAGATGAATCGTCTCATTTAAATTATATTTCTCAATTTCCAGGCACTTTTCATCCAAATTTGACTTGCAATTGAAACATTTAATTGATGTAACTAAAAAAACAGAAGTAAATAAATATAATTAAGGAAGTCACATATTTAACTACTTATTAAAGGTCGTTATAAAAGGAAAACCTTTTGGCGAAATGTGATACATGCAAAAAATCATGAATATTAATGAGATTTGTCCTACCTTTGAGCGATTCACATTATAAATATTACATTTTTCTATTTGTTTTTATTTTATTTTTAGTTTCAACTTGAGTTATAAATATCGTTATAAAAAAAATGGAGTAAATGCGTGTAAAGTTCTAATTATTTGAATATTTAAATGAAATGGATATTCTTAATTGCTATATTATTCGTAAAATTGAGGATTGTTAAAGGTAAATAAATGTAAATTAATATTCGTTGTTATTTGATGTTTATTAGGTAAATTATTGTTAATATTTTAAGAAAATTAAAATTATTCGGTATAGTGAGGGTAAAATTGAGCAATTTGGAATCGTTTCGGTGTAACATTTGACCAGGACAGTGCTCAGAATTGAAAAAATTTGGTTAGGTTTAAACTCAGGATTGAAAAATTTGCTAAATGTAACGAAATTTCATCAGGACTGAACTCAGAATTGAAAAATTAGCCAAATGAATCGAAATTTCGAGCAGGTCTGAACTCAGGATTGAAAAATTTGCTAAATGAAACGAAATTTCGATCAGGTCTGAACTCAGGATTGAAAAATTAGCCAAATGAATCGAAATTTCGAGCAGGTCTGAACTCAGGATTGAAAAATTTGCTAAATGAAACGAAATTTCGATCAGGTCTGAACTCAGGATTGAAAAAGTAGCCAAATGAATCGAAATTTCGATCAGGTCTGAACTCAGGATTGACAAATTAGACAAATGTATCGAAATTTCGAACAGGTCTGAACTCAGGATTGACAAATTTGCCAAATGTGTCGAAATTTGATCAGACTTCAGTCCTCGGCATTGTAGTTTAAACACGACATTCGATTAAAAATCAAAAAGGTTATTTTATTTTTAGCTTTCTTTCATTATTCACGTCAAAATTCAATGCAACCATAAAAAAGAAATTAAATCAAAAGATTGAGCAATTATAACAAAATAAAAAATTAATCAGGTGATTCCCATTCGACTTGCTCTTTACGATTTTTCTTTTAACATTAAATCAACAATAAAATTTCCATAAACCTTTAATCAAAACATAAAATATTGAACAAATGTGACGAAAAAGAACTTTCCTGCAGCAATTACTACAAATAAACAAAGAAAATGTACATATTTAGTTACTTATCGATCAAAAGAAAACAGAAATCACTTTAACCATGAGGTAAGTGCCTGCTTAATGTTTATTTTAATAATTAATAAGAAATTTTTCGACCTTGATTAAGTTCAAGTCGTTGAAAGTGATTGATTTTGCCTTGTTATTGTTGCTTTTCTATTCAACTTGAAATTAAATGAAAGTATTTAAATATTTAAAGTTCTATTTTAACGGTATTTAACGGTTTAAATTGGAATTGTGAAAGCACGTGCATCTAAAAATAATCAAGTTGAGTTGAATTAAATTAAATTGAATGTCAATGTAAATAAATCAAATCGAAACATTTTAACGGTTAATTTGCGTGTTTGATTCCACTTCTATTTTTTTTATCATGGGTTTTTCTTTTCATTTTGACTTGGGGCTAGAATCATGAAGTACTTTGTTTTCTTTGATGGTTTCCTTTTCAGTATTGAAGAGGAAAACCTTAAAAAATGAAGTTGGTGCCCTAGATTTGTGATTCAAATCCAACATCTTACATATTTTAACTAGAAGTCACGATTTCAAGTCAATTTGAACCATAAAAGAACTTTTACATACATAAATTTTGAATATCATATCAAAATCTTTGCACATTTACATGTCCAATGTCTATGAACTGTGTCAATTACATAATTTTAGTATAGAACCCAAATCATATCATAAAAAATAATGTGTTTACGCTAGTCTTATCACTTTCTCCCATTAACCCCACTTAAATATATACAAATTTTTATCATATCGCATATATCAGGTCAATTCTGTGAATGATGATAGTAAATGTTGTATTTTTGTGTATTTTTTTTCATAGCACCAGTTTAATAACCACTCACCTGGACATAAATTCGTGCAAATTATCATTAACAACATGATTATTATCGAAAGTGGTGAGGACGATAAAGGTAACACTTTCTTCATTTTGATTCTTGATATAATCATAAATACTAGACGATTATTTGCAGGTTTTCTATGAATAGCACCACTGTGACCCATAATTTGTCTTGATTCTTTTGCATTTACTTTCACTTTTATTTTTATTCTATGTTTTTTTGTGTTAGTATCAGCAAAAATACGCTTTTATCAAGTCAGATAGCAAACACGTAATTGTGATGAGAAGATGTCTTGGAATGATAAAAACTATCTAATTTAAAAATAAAATTTTGTGTAGCGGTCTATGTAAAAATATTTATTAGATAAATTATTATGGAATTAAGTGTGTGTGTGTATGTGCGTTTTGATAAGAAAAAAAAACATTTTTGAGTTAATCTTGTCAAGATTTTTTTTGTTGTTCAAATTGAAGGTTGACTTTCATGTCCGCTAGATGTCATTGGGTCTAAATAACTTAAAGCTTTAATTAAACACCTTATACTTGAATTTCAAGGGTTTTTATTCATTATTTGGATTAAATTGAGGATATAATCATGAGTTTAATCCAAGAAAATGATAAAAGCGCTGAAAAATTGATCAAATACGAGCTTCGTTTAATTTTAAATTTCACCACAAATCGAATGATGGCGCTTAACACAATTTTTTGTATGCTATTAGAACCAGACCTGTATCATCACATAATGGCACGTGGTTTTATGAATTTTTTTTTTGACATTATTTTAAATAAATATTTAAATGTAAATATTTTGATTAAGATAAGAATTTTAAGTACAATGCAAGGTCATTCATTTGTTTTCTTATTCCTCATACTCTTTGAACATAAAAAAAAGTAAAATAGACTGTCATCAAATTTTCCAGACATTAAATTGACTCAAATCATGTTAAATATGGAGAAAATAATTGCTCATTATTGATTTGATTATAAATTTATAACAAGCTTACACATAAATCAAAACAAAAAAATTGACAAAGTTTTGATTAATCAAACACCTTTACCGATAAATTACATGTAATTATAACTCATATGACATTTTCATTCAAATATTCACAAAAAAAGAGAAAATCACCTTATTACATAATAAATTATTCATACGATAATCAATAGAAAAGTTTGTGACAAGAATGTAGGCAAAGTACTAACCCGTCAAATTTTGTGTTTATTATGATTAATTTGTTTTTATTACACTTTGATTTCTTGTTATTAAAAGGTTGTAAGTCGGTGTACTTTGTAAATGTATTGATCTTTTGCTGTTTGTAGCGGAATGTTTGTGTTTTTTTTTTGTATTTAAGGTGGAATTGGTGCCTGACTTTTGTTATTTCATAGTCTAAGAGCAAGGCTTAGGCTAAAACTTGGCGGTTACTATAAAAATTTAGATGATGTATGAACACAGTAGTAGCTTAGGGCTCATGGTGGAGCCTTGTAACCCTACTTTACGCTTGCTAAAGATAACGTCTGCTTAGAATGACAATATAAGAATTGATAATTTTACTGTCCGTCTTGTTTGTCTGCATCAAGTCACTAAACAAACTGATAAAACATCATCGGAAGATCAAGTTGATGTGATAACCAGGACATTAAGAGATCAAATATAACAAAATGGCGAACCCACTGGAAAGGAAGGGGAATTTGACTTCACTGACGACCATGATTTTAGAATTTTTACAGCTAAATCAATGCTGGGTTTCATCTTACGTCAAGCCTCTGAACTTCGTGACCCAAGGGTCCAGTTAACTCTCTTTTATGCATTCGTTCGCTCGGTTCTCGAGTATTGTTGTGTGGTTTGGTCGCTTCATTACTAGTAATATACCACTGCAATTGAGAAAATCCAGAAAAGGTTTTTAAAATCCATCCTTCGTGATCACAACAATCTCAACTATCAGCAAATGTGTCAAACCTTCAACCTGGAATCTTTGGAAAGTCGTCGATCAACTGCAACACTCATGTTTGGTTTTGACTTCTAAGTCAGACTGTTGAGAGCTTTTATAATCTCTGAACCTGTTTTGTCCAGTTCTGACCACAAGACATCCCCGCTTGTTGCCAAATAAATGAAATAAAATGAAAAATGTGACATGGTGTGAGTCATTAAGCGAAACTCAAAATCCTGTAATTACCCTTTTTAAAGTGAATTCCAATTCAGATAAGTGCAAATATTCACACCATTTTCCAAACAATACTCATAGAATTCTATTAAAATAAAATAAAAAAGAGGTAAAACAATGAAACTACTTTCTTTTCAACATAAAAAAACATTAATATTGAAAAGGCGAAAAAGAGGGTCATTATACCAATAAATTTTCCACACACATACACACACACACACACGTCTCACTTTATTGTTTTGTGCACTTTTTTTTTTGCAAAAAACACATAAAAATCTATTAGCATTGTAACATTGCAACATTAAATTGTTTAAAATCAGTCCAGACAACTTGTCAGTAACTTTACTAGTTTACTTAATAAATTTCAAGTAGAGAATACAAAATATTGATATATTTCATTTGAACGTCTGTAATAAAGCGAGGTTTACCAGTTTAAATGTAATTTTAATGTAAAAGTACTTTAAAGTAAAAAAAAACATTTTAATTCAACTTTTGCTTTTCAAAATGTAATACACTAGAATCTCTCGTATATCAAATGCTCGGGGCGAAGGGTTTGTGATATATCAGAAAAATTGAAATATGAGAGACAAAGTATTATTTTGTAAAATTATCAGTCAAAAATATTTATTTCAATTTTAAAGTACACTTATAAATGTAAAATTCAAAATATCAAATTAGTTCCTTTGACACCTAAGTGGTATACATTCGTAATATATACCAAGAAGGTTTTTATTATCTTTAAATCTATTTAAAAAGTCACAGCGGTCTGTTTTTATTCATTTACATCTAATAATTTGAGAAACAGAAATTAAATTTAGGGGTTAAACATCAAATGTGTATACCACTTAGGTGTTAAGACTTAAGAGCTAGTTTTTCTTGTTCCGTTGTAACTCTTTTTGACTTGAGCCTTTTTGTGAGAAAATTATTGGTAATTTAACACAAATTTAGTTTAAAATACTGCGCTTTTAAATATTCCAGAATAAAACTTATCCCGATTTTTAAAATTGACAACTTCTCATATATCAAATTTCTTGATTTATTAGAAGTTGTCAAAATTTTACAAAATTTGATATACGAGAATTTGATTTATGAGAAGTGGCTATATGAGAGATTCTAGTGTAATTCAGTATAAAACATAATCTAAAATAAACACACACATACATTCACACACACACGTGTGCATCATATCAGCATAATAATAACGTAAACATGTGTATTTATGTATTATTATTATGATTTGTAAAACATAATAAAAAAAAACAAATATATTGTTTGCAAAAATCTCTCAATACTCATTTTTTATTTACAATGTTTTATATTGTATTTACGCTTTTTCTTTAAGACCGCGTAGCGTCCGAACGGTTCATCTGAGACCCAAAGTATGTTCTAGACTTATGTTCATATTCACCGTGGGAGTGTTTATGGATCAAAAAAATATAGGGTGTCCATACAAAAAAATAGGGTGACCAGGTGGAAATTTCTCAAATTTTTCGAAAATTTTCTTCTCATAATTCTGAACAACTTTACCTAAGACACCTCATCTCTAAATTGTACAGCAAAAAAATTTTTCATACAACACAAATTTTCATTCACATCAAATTCATCTCTTAAAGGAATGTGCTTTATGTATTGCTTGGTTTTGAGTGTTAGGAATCTTAATCAACACTCAAAGTTAATAAATAAAAATCAAATCAAGATTTCAAAAAGTGGTTCTAATGAATATCAATATTTTCATAAGTATTAACAAGATACTGTCATAATTTAAAATGTACAAGCTTCATATTTTAATTTTTTTCGCTTGTTTTATGTTTTTGAGTCCACTTTTCGAAAACTTATATTTTATGAAGTTGATAAACTTTACACACTGTTATCTCTTTTAAATAATTTTTTTGTTAAATTCATCTTAAAATCTCATAACTCACATGACGATCAAATGTTCATTGAATACTTTAAGTAGTAAAACCCAATTTTAAACTTTTAATGAAACCAAAACAACTTCTTGATCAAGGTCATGAAGCGATTGTGCGTAACAATGCAGGATGGATTCCGTTACATGAAGCCTGTAATCATGGTTACAAGGAAATTGTTGAGGAATTATTGAGTCGTAGTAATAATCGTGGTATAAATGACAGAGGTGGGACAAAGTGTGATGGTGTGACTCCGTTATATGATGCCTGTTGCAATGGAAATCTTGAAATTGTTGAATTATTACTGGATCGAGGTGCTAATCCCACTATGAAGACAAATGATAGTGATTCGATTGAATGCCCTTGAGTTATGGTATGACACGGCAAAATAGGATTTAACACGAGCCGAAGAGACCTTGCATCGTACATTGCATGAGAAAATTAAACATAGTTTAGAAAAAACAGGGAATTTAGATAAATTGAAGCCACTTGAAAGACGGAAATCAAGATCAGTAATCGAAGAACGTTATAAAATCGCGAAATGTTCGTCAACTTCGAAAAATCGTCAAAATTTCCAAAATCGGAAATTTTTAAAATTGCAAAACAATTTCTACAATCACTGAATTTTCGATATACAGAAATCCACTCGTGTATGTTCACGAACACGTTAAAAATTTTCTTTTATTTTGAATAATTAACAATTAATTTGAGCATGATAAGGAACGAATGAGATGAGAAGAATAAGAATGAATTTCAGATTAAACTTTGCAAATTTAATAAGTTTAAAACTCAATTTGTTTGCCTATTTAAAATGAGTTTATTTAAAACATTAAAAAAAATTATTGTTGATAATAATTGTGCAAAAAAATTATGGTTAACATATTTTTGGGTTTAAATTAAAGGAAAATTGTTTGTTTCAACGGTTTCCAATTTTTTGTCAATTTCCTTCATAGATTCTTGTATTCCAGTGATTTTTTGATCCAGGGCTGTTAGTTTTGCATTTTGAAAATTACGAAAAATACCAAATGATTGATATGATTCATCCACTATTTTGCTCTCCATAGTTTCAAGTTTTTCATTTAATTTAACAATTTTGTTTTCCAATTGTTTTGAATAATTTTCAGATATTTGTTTAATTTCATCAAGTTTAGAAATAATTAAATTTGCAAATTGATTTTCCAAATTTTTTTCTAAACTTTTAAGTTTTTCATCAAAAGTTTGTTGATTTTTTTTCAAGTCATTAAAATGTTCGTCTAAAATTGTACTCTGTGTCTCGTGGCTATTCATCAAAGTATTGAGTTTTTGAGCTAAACTTGTAACATTACAATTATTTTGTTCATGCGATGCTTTTAATTCTTTTTGAGTTTCATTGAAAACATTTTCGACTTGTGTATTTTTGTAATTTGTGGTTGATTCAAAAACTTGTTCTTTTAATGTGCAATCAGATTTTCCCCTCAAGCATTCTAAGGTGTAAGATTCTAGTCCATTTGCTTTGAGTTCTGTTTGCCATTGTTCATCATATAAGCATTCGATGCCGTCAATTGTTTGAGGTTTGTAGTTGCGATATCTTAAATCTGAAGCATAATTACCCATATTTACATTTTTATTTTTGAGATATGAAATGATTTCACTTAATCGACTACACTTGAAGTTATTATCGCGCAAGTAAATCTCTTTCAAGTTTGGTGTAAATTGAAAAATTCCCTCAATATCAAGGTCAAATAACTTGTTCGAATAAATATACAATTTTTCCAAACTTGTTAATCCTTCGAAATTTTTACTTGGAAGGTTTGTGATATTAAAATTATAAATCCACAAATACGAAAGTTGTTTCAAATCAGTTAAATCCATAATTGGAATATTTCCACCGCTTATCCGTAAAGTCGTTAATTTACTTAATCCTTTGTTTTTAAATGTTTTTTCAGGTATTTTTTGCCAATTATTGTAATCTAAATGAATGTGAGTCAATTTATTACAATCCTTAAATGCATCTTCGTCAATTTCTTCGTATCCCTTTTTAACTGCATAAAACTCTTTTAAATCTTGATCATTTTTACAAACATCCTTCAAAATTTTTCTTGAATCTCTTGCTAAGCAAACAAAAACGAAACACACGAATAAAAATAATATTGAAATTAAATGTCTCATAATTTAACTTTAAAACAATTTTATATTTTAATGAATTAAAAAAATAATTTCACGTCTTCACAAGTTGAAAAAATAAATACGAATAAGTGCAAATCAGTAGCTCTTGGTATTTATACAAAATAAATAAAAATATTTTTTTAATTTTGTTGATAATTTTTTGAGTTCCAAGTAAACCGCAATTTAGATTAAAAATTTGACCTCGCATGGACTTTTATGGGAATTTTAATCTCATAATTTACTTAGAACATAATTTTTATAAAGGTTTTTTTGATTATCAATTCATTTGAAAACGGTCCTTATCTAAATAAAATATTCATTATGAATCTGTTTGATTTCTGTGTAATTTGAGCATGAATTTTCAGAACAAATAAAAATAATTTTGCGGTAATGTTGCGATAATTAATTTTCATGGCAATGTATTCAATTATATAAATGCGAATATTTATATCAAAAGAGTCAAAAATAAAGTTCACTTTTCGAAAACTTGTATGTTTTGAAGTTGGTGAACTTCAGATAAAAAAAAAATTCATTAGATTTTGGACTTTGATTTTTATTTAAGTGACTATAAATACATTTTGCGAGAACATTATTTTATTCTTTTTTGTTTGATATTTTTATGCTTTATTTAAGTTTTCTTTTCATTTCTTCGACTTGAATTGTAACATTTTTAGTTGTATGCGCACACACACACATACAAACTCACACACACACACATACTGTATGAAAAATTGCATATTTCCATACACATTTAAAGCAAATTCGACATTTTCCATTCTCTTTTTCTCTGTGCATGTGTACACATATTTTTGTTGTTATTGTTTCATAGTTTTTTCCTTTGAATTGTGTACAGACCAGACACAGAGAAAATGTGTAAGCAGAAAATGTGTCTAATATACTTTTGAAAAGTCTTGTTCAGTTTTGTTTTGGTCGTTGTCGCGAATGGATTAAAATTATTAAAATAATAAGAAAAATAAGGGTTAAATAAAGTAATTTTAATTGAAAAAGAAATTTATTATAAAATTATAAATAAATATAATAATTTAGAAAAAATTTTAAAGGGAACAAATTTAGTGAAAAATTTTCGTGCTCGATTAGAATAAAAAAATATTATCAAGAAAATAAATATTTTGGTTGAACAAAATAATTTAAAGTTATTGTGATCAAAATTCAATTCTAAGAAAGAAATTAATCAAAATAATTGAATTAAAAAACAAGTCAAATTTTTCATTTTTCAAAAAATAAAAAAAAAATGAATGGATCAGTTATATTACAAATTGCAATTCTTGCAATATTTGTTAAGGAAGGTGAGGAAATTTTGATGATTAATTGAAGAATATTCCCATTAAACAGTGTAAGGCTTGTCACATGACTCATTTACACTACATTGAAAGAAATTGACTTGAATTTAAAAAAAAATTACATAAAATGACAAAAAAATGTTTTATTTAATAATTTAGATGCTAAAATTATCAAAAAAACAGAAATTAAAAATCAAATTCTTATGATTTTCAAAAAAAAATATTTATTTGAATGCATTTTTAACAGAATTTGGATCCAAAATCTTTTGCAACTTGACTTTGTCATTCAAAAAAAATTATTGTACATAATTTTAGTCTAAATGCACAATGACATGGTCCAATACGAGTCCTGAACCCTGATTAAACCTAAAATCAATTCAGTTTTTATTTGAACAGTGAAGAATCAATTCAAGGAATTTGTTAAATACCAGGCGTTTCCATGGATTGCCTTCCGTAAATTTAATTTAATTCAATTAAAGTTATTTGCACAATAATTTTCACATTTTACCATAAATTTCTAAGATATTTTTCACATTTCATTAAAAGCACTAAACTAATATTACACAAGAAATGTCGCTTTCTTAGCGATTCCATAAATTTCTGCAATAAATTGAAAAAATGGGAAAACGTAACCATGAATGTTGTGAGGAAGTGCATTTCAATTTCATTATTTTTCATTTCATTAATTTAATTAAAAAAAAAAAAACAAATTTTAACGAAAGTATAGCGAGCTCCGTAAAAAAAATATGTTTACAATAAAAAAGTATCAATATTATGAAACACCACTATTCTAAGCGTGCTACTAGTTCCATACGCAATTGTATGACCTACTGGGATGAAGCTCCGGGTTCAGGTGCCGTAGCACCTTACTACGAGTGCAAGGATTTCTCCAGTAGGCGCTGTTAAGCAAACCTTCAAACTTCCTGAAAAAGATCCCCCTCAGAATCAGACCATTTCATCTCCACAAGATTAACACAGTAATTTCAAGAATACACAGGAGAAAGTAAAAAGGCAAAAGCCATCAAGAAGTCAAGTTTAAAATTGTACGATCTAGTTCATAAACAAAATCATCTATCTAGGAGCGTAGATAAGGAATCACGAGTCAGTAAAAAGGATTTGATCACTTTGGTGAAACTTCTTGTGTCTGTAATTGTTCTCAGGGAAGCTGACAAATCAATAAACAGTTCTGATTCCAGACTGGCGATGTCGTGAGCCAAGTAGAGTCCTCACAGCTAAAGAAGCGCTGTATCGCGTAAAGATCCAATATTGGCTCTCCAATGAAACTCTGTCTGATGCAGTTCTTCATCGTTCAACACTTGTCTCACATACTTCAATATCTGATGTCTCTGAATGCCTCTTATCGGCAAAATCGATTTCACATGAGTAGAATACAGATCAAGAGTTCATTTCAGTCGTGGAAGTTTAAAAATGAGTTTCGTTACATGAAATGTCAGAGAGATAGAGCTATCATTTTCTCATTCTCTCATCAAACCACAATGTGAGGGGAATTCTTTTCTGATGAAATTTAAGCTGACAATGTCCTGCAAACCTTCCGCCAACCACCGCAGTCCAAAGTGACGTGGTACGTAGACGGAGATCTTTCATTGACGCTTACTAATTTGTAAAAAAAATTGACCATAATTTCGATTATACTTGAAAATTTCAAGAAATGTGCTAAAATTTTGATACCGTAAAGATTTTATAAGCCTTAATAACGGATATTGAGAAATTACATTCAAATTGATCTCAAAAGCGCATTTCATTGCAAATCAGCACTCTAAAATAAATTAAGCGAATTTTAACTTCTTACCTTTCTCATTTAAGGCATACTAATAAAATACAGTGAAGAAAATAATTTTTTCAAATGTAATAAATTTGAATTACCAACATTTAATGTTGCGTTAAATGGAATGTGGAATTCCTTTTCAAAAAAAGGAAAAAATCATTTGACTATGTGCCGATTCTAAGACCTAAACTTTTATATTATCTGTGTATTATTTTTCGCATATCATGATCAAATAAAATAATTTTTGTTTGTCTCTTCTTGAAAATAACTTTAACACATTTATCGTAACTGAAATAATAATATAAAAGAAAACACTTCAAGGTGTTTGATACTAAATTTTTTGTTGTTCTCTATATCGAAATTGTGTGTTAGATAACATGGAAATAAAATGAAACATAACAAAGAAATACCTTTTTTTTGTTCTTTCTTGCTTAGTCAAGTTACTGCTATGTAATAAACATAAAATGAAGATAAAGACCATAACAAGAAAATGAAAGAAAATCCCGTAAATTGTCTTACCGGCTAAAAATATATCTCTCTTTTTTATGTATTGCAGCATCCAAACACGTGTCTTACACTTTTCTAACTTAACAACAGAATTTTGATGACTATCAATTTCATGTAACAATTTTTGCCTTGACTTCTCTATTACAGGATTAACAGTAAGATGTTATAATTGCAATTCAGATACACAACCGGGATGTGAGGAGCCGGGAAAAGAGGATTCTGGTATAACTGCTGAGGTAATTTAATGATTTTTTTCATTTTAAATTCATTTTAAAGTACGCAAAAAATAATTAAACGAGCATATTCACGTGATACTGCAGTTGAAATATTTCAAATTAAACGATGTATTAGTTAAAATTTATAGTACCATGTTTTTTTTTTGAAATTTCATATAAAGACGAAGAATAATGAAAAGACAATTGAGTTGTCATCGTTCATGTCCTCGTGACGTTCATTGTTGCCTTATAATTGTAAAAAGCAAAAATAAATTAAAGGAAATGAAAAAATGGAATAGTTTTGAACGGAAATAACATTTAAAAAAGTATTAAAATAGTATTTTGTATGGGAATTCGATATTTAAAGGTTTTTTTACTTGTGTAACAAAAGAGTGCATCGACTCTTTTCAATGCAACCCGATACTGAAACTAATTTTTTTTGTCTTCAGGGACCTTGGGTTCGGATTTGAGCTTTTAAAGCTGTTAGATGCCTTGTTTCGTCACATTTTTTCCTTAAGTACTCGCACTTCCAACAATAAGGTCTTTTGTGGTCCTTCATTACATCCAATTCGTCAAAAAATCTTAAGATTACTTTAGGATCTGTGTTAACTACAGTAAAGGGAGATGGAAAGCCCTCCCTGAAGTAGCGAATCCTCACTCTAGCTAATGCTTCACATTCACAGAGGATATGCTTTGATGTTTCATCCTCTTCTAGGCAGAGCCTGCAGGTGCTTGAAACACTTCTTCCTATCCTTTTAAGATGACTGCGCAAAAGGCAGTGTCCTGTTAGGGGACCCGTCAGTTTCCTGATGTCTTTTTTGTTCAATTGTAGGATCATTTCTGATCTTTTCTTTGAACAGTTCACAAACTCTTTGGATTGTGAAGATGCTGATATAATTTCATCTGTTTTTCAACCCATTCCCAGATGAGTTTTTTGAAATAGCTCAAACTTACTCCCCAAAAGGGCTCAGGACCGATAATTTCTCTTCAGCTCCCTTCCTTGCCAATTCATCCGCCATTTCATTACCTTCGATCCGTTCATGACCTGGTACCCACATCAATGTGATCTGATAATTGCGTAGGATGATACCTTGAAACGATTTAGTCAATCATTCGAGAATGCGAATTCCTTGAAAAAGTAATGTTAATTTTTACTGCATTTTCCAGGTTTGTCGTCCCAATAAATTATCCGGATCCTCTGGAAACTGGTTAGAGGACTTGACCAAGCTAGATTTCTTTGAAGGCTCAAGCACCCTTAGCATACCCATGGTTTGCCAGAAAATTGTTGCAACACAAGGTGAGTTAACATGTCAAATGTAATTTTGATCATCTTTTTAAAAAAAAACTCTTCAAAATTTCCCATGATAGATGGTGGAAAACGTCAAATTTATCGTAGTTGTCAACTGCATGGTGGCAACACAAATCCATGTACAATTTACGATTCAAAGGCTCAAAAGAATAATATCAAGATAGAGCATTGTTCAATTTGCGAGGAAGACATGTGTAATGGTGCTCAAACCCAAATTAATATTTTGAACGTTATTTTAATGATTTCATCATCATTAATATTTTTAGTATTAAACAGACAATTTTTAGTGTAATTTTTTGAGCCAACATTTAATATTTTTTATTTTTTGAAAATAAACGCATTTAATTACGATTATTTTAATGTTAGATAAGCAAAAAAACACACACACATGCCTCATTATTCTAATAATTTATTAAATAAATTAAAATCACATGAAAAAGCAATTCATTTGCAATAAAATGAGCAACGCCAAGCAATGCCTTCAATGTTTTGAATTGAAAAAAAAAAAAAATTTTTTTGAATGAATTTTCACTGCAAGCCAAAATTTTAATCACTTTTTAATTTAATTTCCATTAAAAAATGTGGTGCTTGAATTAAATGTCACTTTGTTTTAAATGTAATTAAGCTCAATTTTCCGGTTTCATCTCACGATTTTGATTTTATCACTTTTTCACACATACACAATGCAATAATAAATAAATAAAAAGTTGTTATCAATTTCAAATTAAATGAATTTTATTATTATATCAATGTAGTTGTATTTAAGAATGATAAATTTATATAGAAAATTCTAGTCAATATGAAATTTAAAGAAAAAAAAATTAATATTAGTTATAAAAAATGAAGAAAATAATAGTAAAAATTTAAAATTAATAAACAAAGAAAATGTCCACGATAAAAAAATTTAATAAATTGAAAATTAAATTTAAAATTAAAAAAAAAAATAAATTTATATATTTAATTTAAACCACATTTAATTTGTTATTAGATGTAAGAATGGAAATTTATCAATTATCAATAAATAAATAAATGAGAATTAAGAATGTTAAATTGATTGTAAACTAGTAATTCATTTAAAAATGTTTAATGGTAAAGAGAGAAAGGTATTCGACGCTGATTATTAATTTTTTGCAATTTTTCTTAATGTAAAAGAGAGAAAACAACAGAGAAAGCGAGTTTGATTCTCGAAATGAGAGAAAGAGAGAGCCAAAGAAAAAGTGTGAGGTTTAAAAAGCAATAAACAATTTGATAAACGAAAGTTTGGAAGAGAGAGCGTGAGAGAGTTTTAAGGCTGAAAAGTGAGTTAAATTTGCTTGAATCCATTTTAACAAAAGAAAAAAAGGAACCAAAGAGAAAGAGTGTCTTAAAGTTGAAGTGTCGAAAGAAATTTTACTTGAAGGCATTTTTACAAAACAAAAAGTACCAAAGAGAGAGAGAGATGACGAGCCTTAAGAGAGTTTTTTAAAAGCCAATTTTGTAAAAGAGAACCGTACTTAGAGAGAAAGAGAATTTTAAAATTGGAGAGTCTTAAGAGAGTTAAATTAAAGCAAATTTGGAAAAAAAATGAAACTAAAGAAAGAAAGAGAGTGTCTCAAAATTTATGAGCTTTAAAAGGGTTTTCTACTAAAGCGAAAAGGAAGAAGGAAAAAAAAGAGACCTCTAATGTGAAAGAACCTTCAGAGATTTTGACTAACGAGATTATCAAAAAAAAGAGTGAGAAAGAGTTTTACAGCTGAAAAGTGAGTTAAATTTGCTTGAAGCCGTTAAAAAAAAGGGAGAGAAAGAGAGACAGTGTCTTAAAGTTGAAATACCGAAAAAAATTTTGCTTGAAGGCAATTTTACAAAAAACAGTACCAAAGAGAGAAAGAGAGAGTGTGTCTCAAAATCGACGAGCCTTCAGAGAGTTTTGTAGATGGCTATCTTACAAAAGAGTGATTGTAAAAGTTGGAGAGTTTTAAGAGAGTTAAATTGAAGCAAGTTTATAAAAAAAATTAAACCAAAGAGAGAGAGAGAGAAAGAGAGCCATAAAATTGAAGTATATTAAGAGATTTTAACTAATGAGAGTATTAAAAAGAGAGTGAGAGAGAGAGTCATTAATTTGACAAGAGAGTTTTCTTGAAGATAATTTAACAAGCGAGAAGAGTCTTATGAGAGTTAAATTTAAGCAAATTCGGAAAAAAATGAAACCAAAGAAAGAAAGAGAGTGTCTTAAAATTTTCAAGCCTTAAAAAAGTTTTCTACTAAAGCAAAAAGGAAGAAGGAGAAAGAAAAAGAAATCTTAAAGTTGAAGAACCTTTAGAGATTTTGATTAACGAGAGTATCATAGAGAGAGTGAGAGAGAGTTTTAAAGCTGAAAAGCAAATTAAAGTTGCTTGAAGCCATTTTAAGAAAGAGAGAGAGTAAGAGAGACAGTGTCTTAAAGTTGAAATACCGAAAAAAATTTTGCTTGAAGGCAATTTTACGAAAAAAAAATACCAAAGAGAGAAAGAGAGAGTATGTCTCAAATCGACGAGCCTTCGAAGAGTTTTCTAGATGGCTATTTTATAGAAAAAAGCCGTAGATAGAGAGAGAATGTGTTAAAGTTTGAGAGCCTTAAAAGAGTTAAATTGAATCAAATTTTTTAAAAGAAATAATGGAACCAAAGAGAGAAAGGGAGAGCCTTAAAGTTGAAGTACCTCAATAGATTTTGAGTAACGAGAGTATCAAAAAGAGAGTGAGAGAGAGAGAGTCATAAAATTGAGGTACATTAAGAGATTTTGAGTAACGAGAGTATCAAAAAGAGGTGTGAGAGTGAGTTTTAAATTTGAAAAGAAATTTTATTCAAGATAATTTAACAAAAAAGACGGAGTGAAGCGAGAAAGAGAGAGAGTATTAAGAAAAAGAGATTAAAAAAAAAGAGAGAGAAGAGAAACAAAATGAGATTTAAATTGAGATTTTCAAATAATCTCTTTAGCGAATGATAGAGAAAAAATAAGTTTCAACATCGAACAAAAGCAATCAATTAAAACTGTAAATAGGTCAAAAGTCAAAATTTTCTTTGATTCTTAAAATAAAACTTTATCTCTTTTGTTGTTTTGCAATAAATGAAAACTACCGGAATCATTCAAAAAAAAAGTTGTAAAATATTTTAAAACGGAAAACAACACATTCAAGTAAAGTTTGTTTCTTTAATTCAACACAGAATTGATTGTCTTTAAATTACAATACGTGCTTTGTGATATGATGTAACTTTCATAATCATTCATTTTTTTATTACTTTTTTCTTTCAATATAATGGCCTAAAAGACAAAAGAAAAAAAACCTTTTAAAAAGTAATTAAAACAGTAATTTTAAAATATTTTTCTTAATTCTTTTTATCAAAAATTTTTCTTTTAATGAAGTTCACAGATAATTTTTTTAATTATTTTTCATGCAAAATTTTAAAATTATAATGAGCATGAACAAAAAGAACAAAACAAGATCAATCATAATCACATTAAGAAAAAATATTGGATTACATCATTGATCATTTTCAACTATATCCGTGACTTTTCTTATTATTTATATCCTTTTAACGAGTCCAACACAATTTGCCTGGTGGTAATCCAAAATATAAATTGTCCTTTTTTTCCATAAATTTTTGCCTATGCCTTATATCATACACACAGAATGGCGCCTCATAGACTGTTAAAAAATTCGAAATACGTCATAATGGCGCCCCATCTTCCATACACATTAAACAAGTCTCCAACAATTATATGTGTATGTGAGAGATTGATAATATCTATTTGTTGGAAGAAAACGCAAAAAAAGTCACATTTGAACAACAAAATGTTTGTGTGTGTGTGTAGGCAAAAAAAACTTGTATTATTTTTATGAATGAATCAAAATTGGAAAATTCTCTCTCGCAAAAATAAAATGCATTTAAAATTAATATATCTTGATTTGATGCATTGAACGATTTATTGTCATTTAAAATAATTTTGCTGTCCAAGTTGTAGGCATTTCATTGACATTGCATACAACAACAAAAAAAAAATCTCTGAATGAATTATTTGGAATGAGTGCCAGAACGTGTAACAGATGTTCAACACAATGTTGTCGTCATTCATCGTCACATTTCAGATATGAAATAAGAAGAAAAAAAATGAAATGTGTAAAGAAAATTCCTTCGCAATTCTTATTTTTATTTTTTTTTTAAATAACTAATAAGACACATACACATGTTTTTGCTTTTCAAATTGTTGTTTGGAATTCAAAATTAGTTATGATTTGATATGGACTGGAATTTTAAAATATTTTCACAATAATAATAATAATAATTTATTGAGTAAACACTTTTTTTATTGACTATAAATGCTTACTTTGGGAAAATTTTCATTATTATTATTGAACATGTTCTTACTTATTTATTGAATAACTGCAGTCAACAAACGTAATGAAATGCCGATGCTTTGAAAGAAGGTTTTTGAAGGAATTGTCAGAAAATCGATCGAAATTCTTTAAAAGCTGCTATACATAATGAGGAACTCAATCGAAATTTTACAAAATCTGCTATCAATGGTAAGGACCTCAATCGAAATTTTACAAAATCTGCTATGTATGGTAAGGAACTCAATCAAAATTTTACAAAATCTGCTATCAATGGTAAGGAACTCAATCGAAATTTTACAATATCTGCTATCAATGGTAAGGAGCTCAATCGAAATGTTTTGAAATCTGCTATCAATTGTAAGGAACTCGATCGAAATCTTACAAAATCTGCTATCAATGGTAAGAAACTCAATCGAAATTACTTAAAATCTGCTATCAATGGTAAGGAACTCAATCGAAATCCTACAAAATCTGCTATCAATGGTAAAGAACTCAATCGAAATTTTACAAAATCCGCTGTCAATGGTAAGGAACTCAATCGAAATCCTACAAAATCTGCTATCAATGGTAAAGAACTCAATCGAAATTTTACAAAATTTGCTATCAATGGTAAGGAACTCAATCGAAATCCTACAAAATCTGCTATCAATGGTAAGGAACTCAATCAAAATCCTACAAAATCTGCTATCAATGGTAAAGAACTCAATCGAAATTTTACAAAATCCGCTGTCAATGGTAAGGAACTCAATCGAAATCCTACAAAATCTGCTATCAATGGTAAAGAACTCAATCGAAATTTTACAAAATCTGCTATCAATGGTAAGGAACTCAATCGAAATTTTACAATATCTGCTATCAATGGTAAGGAACTCAATCGAAATTTCCACAAATCTGCTATCAATTGTAAGGAACTCGATCGAAATCTTACAAAATCTGCTATCAATGGTAAGAAACTCAATCGAAATTACTTAAAATCTGCTATCAATGGTAAGGAACTCAATCGAAATCCTACAAAATCTGCTATCAATGGTAAAGAACTCAATCGAAATTTTACAAAATTTGCTATCAATGGTAAGGAACTCAATCGAAATCCTACAAAATCTGCTATCAATGGTAAAGAACTCAATCGAAATTTTACAAAATCTGCTATCAATGGTAAGGAACTCAATCGAAATCCTACAAAATCTGCTATCAATGGTAAAGAACTCAATCGAAATTTTACAAAATCCGCTGTCAATGGTAAGGAACTCAATCGAAATCCTACAAAATCTGCTATCAATGGTAAAGAACTCAATCGAAATTTTACAAAATTTGCTATCAATGGTAAGGAACTCAATCGAAATCTTACAAAATCTGCAAAGTATGAATCTGAATCAAAATGTTTCAAATTTAAAAAATTGAATCAAACTTTAAAAGTTCTCTTTCTTTACATGGCCATTATTATCGTCATTGTTTGTTCCTCCCTTTTCAAACTTCTTCATTTTCATAGTTATAAGCCTCATAATAAGCATCAATTTTTTTAATGTAACACATTTTCTATTGTTTTCTTTTCTTTTGTATTTCTCTTAATGATATATCATTTAAATTCACAACGCAGCCAAATAGGTCAAAGGAATTTTTTGGCTTGTTATTATTATTTGTTGTTATGTGTATCGAGACTTCAACAACAAAAATAAACAAAGAAGAATCGAACATAACATAAAAATATATTATCTAATAATATTCGCTTAAAATGACATACTTATCATTATCATAGTAAATATCTGAGCTATTATTAATACAAAATGAGAAGAAGAGAAATAAAGGAAAATAATACGATTATGGATGATTTGTCACTTTTATCAAATGAGTTTGTTTCGTGCTTTGAAAATTAAAAGAAAATAGTAGAAAATTCAACACGTGTTACGATATGTATTGAAAAAGTGTCTAATTAAATAAGGAAGTATAATTCCTTTAACGTTAAACAAGGATTGGCTTCATTCATTTAGTTAATTAATAAGACCAAACCTTAAATTTTTCTCTTGCTTATTTTGGTGGTTCACTTAAATTTTCTTCAAAATATTTTTCTTAGTTCTTCAAAACTCAAAGATAAGTGAACATACTGAAAGTAAAAAGTTATCACACATATCGACAATTAGTTGAACTTGTAATTTTTTTTATCAAATTGTGTTAAAAATTTTTTTTTAATGTTATAAACAATTGATAAAAAATTACTCATCAAATTTCAATTCAATACAATTCGATATTTCAGTATGAAATAGAATTCATTGATATTCAGTTAACAGAAAAAAATTTAAAAAAAATAAAATGCGTTTCAAGTTAATTTCATCGATAATTTTACTTGAGATTGCTTTCAATTTAACACAAGCCCAGAATGAGATCCGTTGCTTTGAGTGTGAAAATTGTCCAGATCCCTTCGATCCAAAAGAATTCAAAATCGTTAAATGTCATGAAGGAAATGTAATCACAAGTACACTGGAGCCTGAAACTACAGTCACAGAAGAATATGGTACAACTGAATGGGAAGACGAATATTATTCTGATACCGACGATGAGCCACGATATGAAAATGACTTAGATGAATATGAAATACGTGAGTTGGAGGATAATCAAAATGCAACCCAATTTGTTTGTTATAAAATCATAGTTGAAGGTAAATTTCAATGAAATTTCATTATTTTCCTAAAAATTCATACATTTTTTGTATAGATTTAAATGGAAATATCGTTACAAATCGTGGATGTGCCATTAAATTTACCCATGAAAATGACACATGTGCCTTAGCAAATGAAGAGGAAACAGAGCCAATTTCATGCATAATCTGCGAAACGGACATTTGTAACAAAGCAATTTCACTTACACCTGGTTTTGTGTATTTTTGTATCATCAGGACTCTTTTACCGTCGTTATTGGTCTTCACTTTAACAAAATAATACATTTAATTAGAATGATAATAAAAAAAATATATAAAAAAGTACTTAAACGATCATTAATTTAATTATTATTAAAGTTGAAGCACATTTGTATTGAAAAAGGTAAGAAAACATGGTGTGTGTGATTATTTTAATTTATTCAATTTTATAAATAAGCGTAGTTTTTCAATAGGATGACAATGAATTTAAAAGACCAGAAAAATACTAAAATTTTGTCTGTAACTCAAAATGCTGAATTTCAAGAAAATTACGTTGAATAGAGACATCCTATTAATAACAATACGACAAATCACGCATATTTTCTTCGTTTTTCATTTTATTTTTTTTCATTTAAACTGCCGTATTTTGAATAATTTACTTAAATGATAAGAACAATTAAAATAAAATTTAAGGGCTCGGATTCTCATGTGTTTTATTTAAATCAGGTAAATTAAGTAGGTAAGTAACCAGACGCTTCCATTTGACTGAAAATTTGAATTACCGGGCGTTTCCATTTCACTGAAACATTAAAAAATAACAAGGCGTTTCAATTTCACTGAAACTTTGAATTGCCAGGCGTTTCCATTTCATTGAAACTTTGAATAACCAGGCGTTTACATTTCACTTGAACTTTAAATAACCAGACGTTTCCATTCACTGAAACTTTAAATAACCAGACGTCTACATTTCACTGAAACTTTAAATAACCAGGCGTTTTCATTTCATTGAAACTTTAAATAACCAGGCGTTTACATTTCACCGAAACTTTAAATAACCAGCCGTTTTCATTTCATTGAAACTTTAAATAACCAGGCGTTTTCATTTCATTGAAACTTTAAATAACCAGGCGTTTACATTTCACCGAAACTTTAAATAACCAGGCGTTTTCATTTCATTGAAACTTTAAATTACCAGGCGTTTCCATTTCACTGAAACTTTTAATAACCAGCCGTTTTCATTTCATTGAAACTTTTAATAACCAGGCGTTTACATTTCACCGAAACTTTAAATAACCAGGCGTTTACATTTCACCGAAACTTTAAATAACCAGGCGTTTTCATTTCATTGAAACTTTAAATAACCAGGCGTTTACATTTCACTGAAACTTTTAATAACCAGCCGTTTTCATTTCATTGAAACTTTTAATAACCAGGCGTTTACATTTCACCGAAACTTTAAATAACCAGGCGTTTACATTTCACCGAAACTTTAAATAACCAGGCGTTTTCATTTCATTGAAACTTTAAATAACCAGGCGTTTACATTTCAATGAAACTTTGAATAACCAGCCGTTTTCATTTCATTGAAACTTTAAATAACCAGGCGTTTACATTTCACCGAAACTTTAAATAACCAGGCGTTTTCATTTCATTGAAACTTTAAATTACCAGGCGTTTCCATTTCACTGAAACTTTCAATTTATCACCACTTTCATTTTCAACATGGGCAAATCATGACATTTAAGACAGATTTGCGTATAAATAAAACACACATTTTATAAATAACAACAATGTCTCCCAATAGAATTCACGTTCTCTTATATGATATGTGAACAGCGACATAGAGAATTTTATTTAAAAAAAAAAAATTCTAGTGTGTTTTTAGTCTCTTTCAGATGATCATCATGGTAGTCGGTAGTTGAATTGACATAAATTTTAATAATAATAAAATCAGCTCAAAAATATAAATTAAATTGAATTTTAATCAAAATTTAAGTCATTTTACGCAATGGAATGTGGATTTTCAACTCTAAAAACTGTTACAATTACGTATAATGTGTTATCAGCTGTAAATTTTTATATTTATATTCATTTTCGATTAATGTTAAAAATATCTTTTAAAATTTAACAAGGTATGCGGAATCACTCTCATCATTCTCGGAGTATCGAATTGGGATGAAGCCGAAGATTTCAGTGTAATCACAGGGAATAACACCCCAAAATATTTATTGATATTCCTTACAATGCTCGGAATTTTATTCATCATCCTAAGACTGATTGGATTTGCGGGATTCTGTTTCCAGAAGCGATGTCTGTTATGGACGGTAAATTTTCATCACAACATTTACTTTAAATTTTAATTCAAATTATTTCTCTTATAAATATTTTTACCGTGCAGTATGCAATTGTATCACTGACCGTCTCAATTCTCCTGATTCTCGTCTCATTAACGGTCAAAAATCAAATTGAATCATTTGCATCAATGGGTTACACTGAGATGATAAAATATTTTTTGAAACATCACCAGGACAATGTAATACATGAAATTCAAGAAAAGTATGGGTGTTGTGGTGCCTTGTCGCCATCATATTGGATTGAATTACCAGAATCGTGTTGTTTGCATCAACGATGTGACATTTTGAGCTCACTTTTGATTGGATGTGCACCGAGTTTCTATGAATTGGTGAGGCTGAAAGGATCTGTGATAATGTGGACGTGTATTGGTGTGAGTGCGGCAGGGGTGAGAAATTTAAAGTACAAATTTTATATTGATATTAATTTTTTATTTAACAGTGTTTCGGAGTGATTTTGTCATGGTGTATTTCGAGACAACACAACAAAAAAATTGTTGCAGATGATTATGATTGAATTTTAGTAAGCAAATGGAGACGACATGTCATTATAAGTTGATTTTGAATATAAAGAAAATGGAGACGCATGGTTATGAATTTCAATGATTTCCTCTATAAATGGAGACGCCTGGTATTTTTTAGTGGGATTTAATATTCTTATGACATTCATCGTAATGAATCCTGCTCAATGGAGACGGCCGGTTATTTACATTTTGATTATGAATTCTTTTAAATGGAGACGCCTGGTATTTTTCTTAATTTTATCCAATAATTTTATGACGTTCGTTTAAATGGAAACGCCTGGTTAATCACAATCCCGATGAAGAAATCATTTTACTGTAAACGCCTGGCTTTTTTTGTTAAATTTTCCTTATTAAAATTTTTAAAAAATGGAGACGTCTCGTACATTGTTTAAATAAAACCGGTAAATTACCTTTTTTTCATTGTTGTGATGCGTGCAATCACATGTCACATCCCACATATATCATTATTTAACAATTCAGAGAAAAGGTCACGAATAATAGAATTAAATTAAAAATTTAACTTTAAAAGAAAAACAACAAAACAAAAATGAGCAACAATCACAAAAATAAATAAACAGAGAACATCACAGTATCTCTTCTTGGCATCAAATCAATCTACGAGATTCCATTAAATTTCAAAAGAAAATTAATTGAGCAGTTGAGGAAAAGCCATTACATTTGTCGGTCGATCTTCACAAGACGATCCCATAAAATATTTGCAAAAAATTTTATCAATCAAGCGAAAATTTTTTATATCAATACAAATTGAAATTGAACCATACCCTACCTTAATAAAATTAAATTTAAGTAAAAAAAAGATCGCATTGAACTTTAAAAAAAAATACGATCCAGAACATTTCGTATTGGATTAAGTTAAAAGTATAAAAAAAAATTACAAGTAAAGATAATTTAAAAATAAATTACAGTGCAGACAAAAACACATTTCAATATAAAAAAATTAAAAAAAAAATAAATAGAGGTTATATGTGATGATGTGATGCTATTTTTAATATCAATCATTTTATTTATAAATGAAGATCAAAATAAATTATAAAATTTTTCATTAACTAGAGCAACAGCTGTTTGGAAAATTTCATAAACATCATAATTTGTGTAAAATTTTGAATCGCAAAATAAAGACAACTTTTTTCATTGAAATTTCAATGAAAAAAAAACAAAGATTTTGATTAAAAAAATAAAAAAAATATTTAAAATAATTTTTAGCACAATAACAGCAAAAAAAACGCAAAATCTCGTGATACATTTTTTTTTTGAAATAATAAATGTTGCCAAACAAAATTTAACTGTCTTGTTATTACGCGGTTACTTTTCAAAAAATAGAAATTGAAAATGGGTCGAAAAATTCCCGTTCAACCACTTCAAGATATGTCCTTGAAAGAACTAGCCTCAAATGTCATTGCATCAATTGGAGCCGAAATTCGTCGAAATCAAGACACATTTGACCTTGATCTTGATATGGCCCTCATTATAATCGAAATTAACTGTTATTTGGAGAAACTTGGCGCTACTTCGGTCATTTACGAAGATCTACTTAAATTAATATTAAAACTTGACTCGATAGATGCTGCAATTCGTTTTAGTTGTCTGCAAATGCTCCTCAATGAGGGTGTTCAGAGTTTGACAACAGAAAATTTTCCCTTTTCCTACTATGAAAGGATTTTGCAGGTAATTGCAGCGCAAGGTCATGGCTTGCGAATGTTAAATTTAACGGGAGTTTGGGTGAAGGATGATCACATGCATTATTTACATGATATTTTGAAAAATTTACCTAATTTAGTGACGTTGCTTGTGCCTTACATTGGAACAGATGAATTGTTGACGTGGATCGCCAAATTCAATCCAAGACTTAAAATATTGAATGTATCAGGTGAAAGTGATATAACTGAGACGGGAATTGAAGCTCTTGCATTTTCGTTAGCTAAGGAGACATTGACTGTAGTTGATATTGGAAGTTTAGGTGAAGAAAATATCGCAAACGAGGACATTGCAATTTTATTGTTGAATCTTCCCAATTTGACGAATCTCAAAAGTTACTCGTTCGTTGGACGATCTCTCAAGTACATTTGTGAAGGGACAAATCCTACATTTAAATGCAAACTCAAATATCTTCACGATACACAAACAAGCGCCACAACACTAGAACACATCATAAAAACATGCCCCATGCTCGAAGATCTCTATTTAGATACACCCGATCGTGGAATTCTCTCAAAAATAACGACACTCAAATTATTTAAACTTAAATTGTATAAATTTGATTGTAGTGAATTGTATCAAGTTCTTGATCAGATTGGGACTCATTTGTATCACATCACCTTGATAAAAGGACGTGGCACGATGGAAATCGGCAAATTGATCAGTGCCTGTCCGGCCTTAATTGATTTGGATTTGTATATGATGGATATGTTGAGTTACAGTTCGGAAAAGTGCTTTAATCGACTTCAAGGCCTTGAAATTCTCAGTTCTCCATTACAATTGTGGAGCTTGAAATATTTCATTTGTAACACACCGACATTGAAACGTCTCGCAATTGACTCAGTTCCCTTCACAGACGAAGATATGACAAGGTGAGTGAATTTTTTAATTTACATTTTACTTGAAATGTCATAACATTTTTAATTGAAGAATATTCCTGGAACACGATTTCAAGTATCTCGAGGACATTTGGTTCACGGAAGCACAAAACCTTACGCTGGCAACATGCGAGGTGAGAAATAAAAAATGTCACTTTCATGAATCGACAAGTCATAATCCAATTTGTATAAGGCATTGTATTAAAATTCGATTAATATTCTGTGTAATGCCCAGATTTTGATTGATCGATGCCCACAATTGCAAAGTATTGGCCAATTGACGGGATGGCGACTAACACCGGACGATGTGATATTACTTAAAGGTATCCTTAAGAGTTGTAATTCGAGTATTGTTTTGCTACCTTCCATGTCATTATAAAGTAAAATAAAAAAATTTTTAATTTATTTTAACATTTTATTTTGTATTGTAAATTCATTTTATTTTATCATTTTTTTTCATCTTTAATTATTCATGTAAGTAATAGAATTATTTTACAAGCATTTTTTTAATTTTATTTATCATTATTAAATTACTTTGCTTTGGATATTTTTATACAGTTTTTCTTTAAATTTAATCCTACATTAATTTTTTTTTTCTTCTTCATTATTGCAGCAAATTTATTTTAAATTTAAAATTTAATTCACATGTGATTTCATTGCATTTTTTCCATTTTTATTGAGTAAAACAGGCCAATTTTTAGTCTGAATTTAACGATTTTTATGATGGGTATGAAATTAAAATATCACCTGAAACGTAAATTTGCGTCTTTGATTACGCTGAAATTTAATTTGCGATTAAATCGAGTTAATGAATGTTCATTTAATCGTGTCTTGATCAAGCAGATTTTGGAGATGAACCAAAATGAAAAAAAAATTTCAGCCGAAATAAAAATACAAAGTCATAGTTTAGGTGATATTTCAAAATTTTACCCATATTCAAAGTACTTGACTGAAGTTATCAACGATTTTATGGACAAAGTCTCAAAGAGATATTTTTTGGGTTTTCTGGATTCTCTCTGAAACGCTCAATGGGTTTACTGTCGCTCTTTTAGCGCCATCTGGCGAATCAAAATCAAAAACAGAAATCGACTTTTTTTCTAAAATGAAAAATATTTTTCATCAAGAATTTTGGTTTCGAGAAATTTTTCAGAAGAGGCTCAAATCTGACCAAAATTATAAAAAATTCCCTCTCAGCGCCATCTGATTGGTACTTTATTTTCGGAAAATTTTCTTGGAAAGCCTCAAAACTGACAAACATCGTATTAAATTCCCTTTCAGCGCCATCTGGGTGGCCGAAATCAAAAACCCAATGAAATCATCCTACAAAATTTAATTTTCTATCGTTCTTTTTCTTATTAAGAACTTTATATTCTGAAAATTTTCAATGAAAGCCTCGAAACTGTCCAACATTGTATTAAATTCCCCTGCAGCGCCATCTGTGTGGTCAAAATTAAACACCCAATGAGATCGTCCTACAAAATTTAATTCTCTATCGTTCTTTTTCTTATCAAGAAATTAGACTTTATTTTCGGGAAATTTTCATGAAGCCTCGAAACTGAACAACATCGTATTAAATTCCCTTGCAGCGCCATCTGGTTGGTCGAAATAAATACCCCAAAAAGATCGTTATGCGAAATTGAGTTTTTGAATCTGTGTACTTTGATAAAAGACATTGTTGACCCTTCGATAATGTCTGAGAGGATCCAGCACCTTAAAATCACTTTCATAAAACTACCAAAGTCGTCAATAAAATCGTTGGTAACTTCAGGCGCTTCCTCCAACTTGTAAATTCAAAATCAAATTATCAAAAAAAGCAGTTTAACATTGAATTATTTTACATTTTCTGTTCACTTTATTTTAATTAAACTATAAGTATTGTAGGCACTAAAGCAGCTTATTATTGTATATCATTATTCATTTACTTCTTTAAATTTAATTTTAATTTTCATTGATATTTTATTGAAAGAAAAAATTCTTTCATTTTAAAAATAATAATTAATAAAAAAATTAAAAGCATTTCATCAATAAGACAAATAACGTATAATTTTAAAATTTAAATTGACTTTCTAGTAATTATTATTTTTTCCTCCTTTTCATCGCTATTTTAACGTTTTTTAACTCTAATCGTATATCAATTAAGTTAATTTCATATTCAGAGCATCTTAAACGTTATTTTGAGCTGAAATTTAATTACAGCCACCATATTTTTAGTGATAAAATTTTATTGTTATTAAAATTTGATGTAAATTAACATATTTTTTTTTATATTCCTGAGCCTTGTTGTTGTTGTTGTTGTTGTTGATTTCTTGCACTCATCACATCACTGACTTGAAGTAACATTTCAATTGGGATGGCATCGAGTTCACCACAACCAGCTGGTGCTGTGAGGACCTGAATTGCAATTTTAAAATGAAATTAACTAAAATTTTTTAATTTAATTGAAATTTTCTTACATCAGCTGTTTCTTGAGCTAATCGTTCGGCTTCACGAGCACGACGTTCTTTGAGTTTAAGTGAAAAAATTGCAACAGACCTTGCACTTTTGACGAGTTTCTGTTTAAGGCGTGACTTTTTCGCAGCGATTTCAGCTGCTGTTGAATTGAATAAATGAAATTAATTTGAATTGAAATTGTTTCAAAAAAATTAATTTAATGATTGTGAAGTTTGCACAGAATCTGCATGAATGAAAATGTGCAAACTTCACACTCATTTGAAAAACAAAAATTGAATATGAACCTTTTTCTTCTTCTGTGAGGGCTTTTGGAGTAGTTGCTGCTGTAGCTCCTGCTGGTGCACTAGTGCTCGCAAGTTCTTCGGGTTTCACCAAATTAAGCATTGATGGTACAGGTCTCACATTGAGTTCAGGATCAGATTCGGTGGTTTGTTCCTAAAATTAAATTTCAATTTACATTCAATAAAAAAAAAATATAATAAAAATTTCCCACCTTAGCTACAATACATTCAGTACTTTTATGCAATGTGACAGGTTCATTAGCTTTCAATTTCTTAATCCATTCAGCTCCACCACTGGGACCGATTGTCAAGTGATGTTCAACCTATTTTGAAATTTTGAAAAAAAACCGTTAAAATTCAATTCAATTTTTTAAATCCCTTTAAAACTCACATCAATTGGTAACGGTGTCCAATCCTTTGACCGCTTCGGTTGTGACGGATCATACGGTGGTATTTCTGGTATTTTCGTTGAGGCATCTGAATGTCTTGGCTGTTGAAATTGATTACTTGGAATATGACTCACAAGCGACATTGTACTTTGTTGATGTGCCTTCTTGACAAAGGGCGGTATTTCAGCAATCTGCATTGGTTGTGAACCAGTTTTACTTGAACTTGAAGATTGTGAACTATTTTTTTTTATTTTTAAAGGTGTTTGTGAATGAAATTTTCAAGGCAAGCACACGCGAAGAGAAGTGACGTTAAAGGTGATGAAAGGTAATTTTTTTTTATATATATAAATTGAAAGAGAAAAAGGAAAAGCGAAGAATTATAAAATTGAATAAATTGAAAAAATTAGTTTCTAAAGTAAAGTAAATTGCAATTAAAAGTGAATTGTAATTTTTTTTTTCTAAATAATAATTTTCATCGAATTTGGATCTAAGAAAAATTCAACTAAAATTCAAGCTAAGATTTTTTCTACAAGGTTTATCTAAAAATATGGATAATATCCTACCCTGTGCTAAAATTCTGCTCATTCAAGTGACATTGAGAGCTGAATTGCCCTCTAAATGGTGGTATTTCGGGAAGTGTAAATGGCTGCATTCGGTATTTTTTGTTCATTTTTTTACATGCACTACAATAATTATTTAATTATATTTAAAATGTAAGTAAAAAGGTAAGTAAATGTTAAAAGCATGTCAAAATATAAAGAAAAAAAAATAAAATTCGTGCTTTTTGTGTGAAAATGTGTTAAAAAGAATTTTAAGTAACGTGTTAAAAAGTAAATGTGTAAAATTATTCAATTAAAAATCATAAATCTCATTAATTTACATTACTTTTTTCCCTTTTAAATTTAAATTTTAAATGTTAAATGTAAAATCATTAAAGTTAAGATTAAATATTTATACTGATAAAAATCAAGATGCATTTAAATATTAAATTGTGTAAAATTTCATTCAAAATATTAAATTTTTTGTATGTATATTTTTGTAATTGAGCAGGAAAATGTAAATAAAAAACAACAATTTGACAGGAAAATAAGCTGGATTGAGGCCATACCCAGATAATTGCGGTGATACGTCTTGAAATTGATTTTGGCCATGATGCTGTTGTTGTTGCTGATGCGAACTTGAGCCACTATTAGCTTTTTGGGTAGGAGAATCTTGTTTCATGCATACAGTGCTTGTCTATCATAAGTATTTTGATTTGAGTATATTCAATTTCAATTAAAAATATTAAAAAAAAAGTTAATTTTACTTGTGATATGGGAGAATCGGGTGTGAGTTCCCTTGTAACGCTACGTGTCAGGTCTGTGTATGCATCAACGCTGCGTCTCGGTTCTCGTTCATGCGGAGTATGTGGGTCACGTAATTGGGCTGATGCTTTCCTTGGAATTGCTTCAATGCGAGGTTGGGTACTGAAATGAAATTTAAATGGATTTTAATGTAAATTTACATTTGATTTGAAGTTACCATTCAAGGAAAACGTCATTCCGATCATTGTGATCTGGAGTTGATTGCTCATGAGACACCGAAGTTGAGGATGGTGGCGAGGGAGGTGAAGCTTTTGGTGAAGGTCCCTTGCATTGCATTTCTCTTCGACAATTTTCCGCTTTTGCAATTTCTACCGCGAGCCATGATGGGAGTTCAGGCAAAATCCATGTCAAGGCAGAACGTAATCCGAGCATTATGTGCTATGAAATTTAAAATCAATTAAATTAAATGAGTAAATTTTAAAATTATTTTTTGCTTACTTCTAATGTAACAATTAATATCACGGTTTGTGTGGATGTCAAGCCAGGCCAAAGTCGTGAAACTTGTCCAGACATGCCAATTAATGCACAATTTACAATCACAGCAGCCAATCCCAGCATTCCCAATGCATTTTGCCATGTTCCAATATTGGCAACTCTCTGTCCAAAGGGTCTTTGATGTACGTGAGCCAATTTAAATGCATCAGATCGAATTTCCAAGATGTTATTAGCTAATGCACATAACCCTGCTAAGGGAAATGACGATGAAAATAACACAACATATCCCATTTGCACCAACATTTCCAAGTGATCCGAAAATGTGCCATCATACTTGTACAAGGAACTTTCAATTTCAGCCTGACCAATTGACCTTTTGGGCGGTGTGCTTGTTTCACTTGATGTTGATGTAACATTTTCCTGTTTTTTCTCACTTTCCTTGGCAACATCAATTGCTGATGCTTTTTCCTGACTCGGACTTAGGGCACCCCACATTTTAAAACTCAGTGTTGCCAACTTCCATTGTTCCATGAAATAGGGCCACGCCGATTCACGTAAATTCCCGATAATTTGTCTGGAAATTAATAGACCAGCTAATTGTTCTTTCAATTTTTCCTCATCACGCAAATAAAATGCGATATAAAATAATGATAAAAATGAGTTAACAAATTGGAATAACGCGACCTTTGCAATTAAGTGGTTTTCATATTTTGATTGAAGTCTATAATTCTCTGTCAAAATGATGATAAATGATAAAAGAAAAATTGTAATTAATATTTGATGACCTTTCATGTTATTTCAATTTACCTCTGTCATTTAACCACACAGCTAATTTGTAATATGCTTCATCCATGAGCGTAATTGCACCAGCTAATAATACCTTTGGGAATACACTTAAACAACTAATGATACCGGTTTCGGGCAATTTTTCATCCCACCAATCCTAGAAAAAAAAAAGAAAATGAATATAAAATTTAATTTCAAGGGAAATTTACACAAAAATGAAAAAAATAAAGCATTTTATCATGAAATAATGATTGAAATAGACATAAATTGAGCAAAATTTAACAGATATTAAAAGAAAACAAATAAAATTTTGAAAATTTTGAACCTGTGGTGATCTAATGCACATGCATGACCAAATGCCAGTGGTAGGTAATGTTGTGTCAAGCCAATCCTGTGAATTTGAATTTATTTTCTATTGAATATTCTACGATAACGATAAATTTTTTGAGATAATAAAATAAAGTGCTTAAAAGTGCTTCTAAATACAATAGAATGAAATAGAGGATGAGAAGCAAAAATTTACGAAATTACTGAAATTATAGGAAAAAATTTACCTGAAGTCTGAGCATTAAAAACATCACAATAAAAACAGCCACTAAACAAAGTCCAATTATAGGAAAACTAACTAAGTATCGAAAGGCTCTTCGTTGCCAAATGGGTGCTTCTCGTGGTTCCAAGCGACCAGTTACCGGACTCTCCTCTAACGGACCCTTATACAAAGGTCTTGGCGGTTCAAGTAATTCCGGAGGCGTTGATAACGTTCCCCATCTAAAGGACAATTCAACGGAATACCTTCGCCACGCCTCCAAATAAACCGAAGCCCAAGTCACATTAAATAACGAAAACAGAATATGACCAATATCCTGTGCCGTTTGACCCCTGCCCCATAATCCAGCCCACATAATTGTGCCAAGTACAGCTGGTACACACAATGCACACGTGTAATGACCCAACCATGCAAAATAAAGGGTCACTTTAACGCCAAAATATTCGGCAATATCATCAAGTGGTTGGGGTGCAAACATTTTTCTCACCCAACTTTGTTGGAGTTGTGTCAAGGCATTTGTTTCGTGCAATGGAAATATTTGAACAATCAATCCAGAATCCTGCCAAGCCGCAACAATACTTTGACCTTCTTCGACTTTTGCACGACCTTGCAGCACATGCAGATCTTCCGTGCATGCTCGTAAACCTTGTAAGACCTAAAATTATGATGATGATAAAAAATATCCAATAATTTTTGCGTGTAAATAAAATGAAAAATCGATACGCATGACTTGAATACACAAAAAAAAAATAATACTGAAATGAAACACAATGGGTCAAAAAAAACATTTAATTATTACAATAAGTCAACATCTCTGATTAGAATCGATGATAAAAAAGTAAAAATTTCAAATAATATGAAATTAATGACCAAGTTACATTCAAATTCTTACAAGTCTTACATGAAATAAAAGTTTTCCAAATAATAATTTTTAATAGATCTGTAAGAGAGTGATAACAAGTTTACATAACAATATAACACTAATTTCCATTTCTTTTGAATAAAATTAGATACGTATCGTTTGGTGTGTGTGTGTGCTTATTTTCCTTTTTGTGTTTTGTTCGTGATAGTTTCGTGACACCTCTTGATTGAACAATAACCTCCTTTTCTACTGCATAATTTATGATTATTTTTGTATTTCATGAATAAAAACTTTATTTAACTGTATATGCGTTTATTCGTTTATCAGGGATATTCAAGTGGTGGTCTACTTGGGATTTTGCAATTTGTTCCGAAGTAACCGGGAAAAACTTCGAGTATTTTAAATTTTTCGAGCGTTTTCGATTTTTTCGAGCATAGTCGGGCTTTTTTTATTAGATAGAGTAGGTCATAAAGATTTGTCAAAAGTTATTAGTTTTGAGATTGGGCCTGAAAAAGCCTAAACGTAGGTAAAAACAGTAAAACATTAAAAAAAATTATAATAATAAAATGATAAAGTTTACCAAAATGAACTTTAACTCATTGGTTCTGCGATTAGGCTCCAGAGCCTGAAAACACTCAAGAGCCCAAAATGTTCAATTTTTTTTAATATTTTTATCAAAAATTTTCAAAAAGGCTTGAAATTTTTTAAAATGGCGGTTATTTTCAAAATGGCGGAATTTTTCAAAATGGCGAAATTTTCCAAGAGCTTGAATACGCTTCCAAAAAATTAAACGCGTGCTCGAGGCGATATCTGTGTTTTCTACATTGGAGTTTTAGAAATTTAAAAAAAATTAAAAATTTGAGTTTCTTTGATTTTTTTTTTAAAATTGTACAACAGCTTTTTTTGCAAATTTTCGGTCAGACGAAACGAGTGTCTATCATACTCATTTTTTTGTCAAATAAACGAAAAATGCGATGAATTTGAGTTGAACATCCCTGAAAACTAAATATTTTTTATTGAACTCATTTGTAATACTCCACTTTTCATATTTAACGAATTGGGTTTTATTCTGTCTGGTCAATTACTGACATTGTGTATCCTGTTTGTGTTTTCAACATACAACAAAAAAAAAACCAATAAAATTAAAAGCCAATAATTTCATATAAAGCTCAATAATTTTCCACGTAGTTCAATGTTTTGATGGTTATTAGTTGAAATTTGTAATTCATACTTTATTACTTTTGGCACAAAAATTGACAAGGTATAACTGAAATTTCATGCCAAATTGTCTTATTTAACTGCACCGTTGTGTAAATCAAATGCATTTCTTATCGATTTTTCCTGAGTATTATCATTAAAATTACATAATAAAATAACGGTTAAAGTTTTTACCTGCAATACGAGCCATTGTCGTTCTTGTGATGTAAATAGAGTTGAATTACCTTCAGCGTCTTTTGTTTGTGCAAAACAGTGACTTTCACGTTTTGTGAATTCTTTTAAGGCACCACCCAAATCAGATCGTAATCGTTTTGGTAGTCGAGCTTCTTCAGCTGCTTTATATAAACTATTGATTTGTAAAATAAAAATAAATTTCAACATAAAATTTAATAAAAAATTTAATTTCTTACATTGAATTTGGAGCACTTATGTAAAATGCGGTTCGTTTTGTACTTTCGTGTGCTCGCACATGTGTTGATAAGCCTAAATTTTCTGGAAGTGGACCACGAATACGACCCAAAAGCCATCTCAGCACATCGTCTGGTGCATCTTCAGGGAATTCAATAACAACATCACACTGTGTCGGAATTTTATTGAGCCACAGTCTCCTTGGTGTCATCAAATGTCCAGCTGCCGGTACCCTCCTTCTTATCAGTCTGGAAGCTAAAATTGAATTGAATTTTAAATCATCATATTTATCAACAAAAAAATAAAATATATAAGTTAAATGATGATGATGAAATATTGCATGACATTTAATATTAATAATTCTCTTTTAACATCATATCATAACATTATATCATAATTTCCACATTTTCAGTATCATTCTGATATCTCTTTTTGAAGGAAAATTTTATACATATAAAATGAAATGAAAGTAGAATAAAGTGGAACGAACGGAAACACTTTTCAATATTATTAATGGTATTTTAATGGAATCAAATCACATTCAAAAAAAAAACATAATATTTGTAACAATGTATTTCATGTTAGGATACAACACACAAGAGAATCTCAAGTTAAGATATTCAAATCAAATTTTGAGAATCATTCAATGGAATAAGGAGAAAATGTAAAAAGAATCATGTTAGAAATTGGATCAATAATATTATAAAATGAATTTTGTTGATAAAAAACATGCTTAAAGTAGAAACTGGATGATTTGACCTCTATTTGTGGAAAAAAATCAAGAAGAATTTTGGGTGTGAAGATTGCACTTGATGAAATTTTTCCATGAGATTCGTGGTGTCTCTGATGTGGGTTTTCGTAAATTTTCTGAAACATTTTAATTGACTTTTTTCATGAGGTTCAGTGTTCTGATTGAAATATTCTTATTGTATTGAACACTGATAACATTTTCGTTTATTACCAGCTAAGCTGGTGATTTAAGGCTGGGTCAAATGAAAATTTAAGTGAAGTGTCTTAGTGAATTTGGTTAAGTATCTAGGTACCTAGAGAACCTAGTACGACAGTAGCGTGATGCAAATTTTTCAAAATGACCCCTAAGTAACAGAAATGTCATATCATCAGTCAGTAGAAGATCTTTTTCCGTTGAAAACTGCTTTTAATTTAAGAGATTTCTTAAAATTGCTTGATATTTTGAAAAACGTGCAGAGGCTCGAATTTCTTCGCCACCTCTAGATATGTTAATTCATCTCTTTCCACATACTTCTTTGACCCAGATAAACTGATTGCTGATATTCGGCAAAATGTTTCCATAGCCGACCGGTGTACCATTGGCATTTGAAATCATATTGTAGTAATCTTGTTAAAGTTGTGAATGGTTTGGATTATTCGTTATATCAAAATAAGAAACTTATTTAAAATCATAGTTTTCTTTGTCCTGAGAAAGTCCAATCTCCCATTATGCACTTATCCACACTTACGAAATAGATTAGTGGTATCTTGGTTCATGAACTTATTCATTGTTTCCGCCACAACTAGTTCAGGGTTATCATGTGACTCTTTCTACATTTTTAACATCATTTTCTTTTGAAGCCCAAACCTAGTTCAATAGAATTTTAGAATGGTGCATACGAAGGCAGGAATAAAACAATTTATCACAATGGATTTTTGCGTCATCCATTATCCAAATACTGTTAGAGCCTGGGTATTTTTTTGACAGAGAAACGTTTTTGTTAACTTTCGACCGATTAATGCGAATTGTTTTTTATCGAAAGTTCTTTCACTTTCAAATGATTCAAGTATTCCATTAACTCTTAAAAAGCATAATAATGATGTTCTTTTTTCCTTGCGATACATAAGTTGTTTTCTCTATTCACACCATAACAATGTCTTCTAACCATATCAAGGTTATCATACGAGACCTCGTCCAAAAATACAAGGTTGTCAGTTAACCATGGGAAAGCGTTTAATTCCTCGGATTATCTGAATTCATCTTCTAGTCTAACTGAATCGAGATAGAAATAATCAACTGAAGGGCTGCAGCTAATCTCGCTTTTACTCGTTAATCTCGCAACAAATCACGACATCTAGAAACTGGAAATATCCTGGAACCTAAAACCATAATCCCCGAATTATTTTTGAAATTTTGACACGGCATAATCTTCGCAACAATTTTTTTTCTACAATTGACTTCAAAATTTTATTTTATTTTATAACATTTTATTTTATCATTATCTTTAATTGCACAACAGACGTTTCCAAACAAATATAATATTTCATGTTAAATGTCATCAGTGAATTTATTTTCTTCAATAAATTTAAAATTAATTTAAAAAGTTATACAATCCAAGTGAAAGACAATTAAAAGTATTTTGTTTTATTTTCAAGACAATTCATATTATTAAAAAAAAAGAATAAATGAAAAATAACAGCCTTTTCTTTAAGTAAATATATCATTTCATGTCCCAATAATAATAAATGATATCACTTATAAAATAATATGAAATGAAATGAAAAAAAAAAGTGAAAATACTACAACTAAAGGTTTTTCTCTTTTAGTGTTAAGGTGAAGTAGAGTTCTGTACAAGTTGAAACACTCATTACCCTCTATTCTCTTTTGGGCTCTTATACTCACTTTTTATACATATATTTAACAGTTCATCGCTTAACTTGAAGAAGCTTTTCATTTTCTTTTTCACTTTTTTACATTTTTTTTTATTTTGAATAGGCCTTGGCTTGGATATGATTAATGAATGTCGTTTTGAACTTATAAACGTAGACATTTATCACAAGAGTATTTTTTTTTCTGTGTATCGTCGCAATTCTTCACAACACCACACAACAAAAAAAACTTTTATCTTTATTTGTACTGCCGGTGGATGTGAAGCACTTGAAGAATTCTAAAGTGGCGTTTTTTTTTCTTCTTTTTTTACGTATTATCATAAAATATGCACATTTAAAGTATTTTGAGAGATTCAACTTCAGTGTTGTCTTCATTTCATTATTATGTTTTTTTTCTTTTTATATTATTCACTTTTTTTTAATAAAAGAAGGTTTTTCCACTTAAATTCGCATATGTTTGTAAAAATGGTCTCATTTTAAATGTGTTATTTAATAAAAAAAAAGAAGTGAGAGGAAAATACAAAAAGAAATGAATGTGCTTTAAATTTGATGAATTAATCATTTTGTCAAAAATGAGTTTCGATTGGAATGAGAATTTGATTTACTAAAATGATTTTTTTCTCAGTATGGCATTTTCTCTCTTGTTTTAACCAAGATTTTTGTTTCTCTCTCATTCTCTCTGCTTTACTCTCATACTCGCAATTTCACCATCTCTCTCTCATTTTCGCAACTTTACTAACTCTGTCTTTCACTTCATTTTACTCTCCTTCTATCTCGCTCTCTCATTGTCTAAAATTCACATTCTCTCCTCATTCTCTGAATTTCATTATCTCTCATTCTCTTAATTTGACTCTCTCTCATACTTGTAATTTTACTCCTGAATTTCACTCTTTCTCTCTAATTCGCGCAATATTTCGCTATCTTACTTTATTTTACGCTCTCTCTACCACTCTTAACTCTCTCTCTCTCTCTCATACTTCTATTTCTTCTCTCTTCTTCTATTGATCCAATTGCTTTGTCTCTTTTTTCCTTAAAGAATACAAAAAAAATTATTAAACCCGACTTTTAAAATTTCCCTCCATGATAAAATGTTGCATAGTTTTCAAAGTAATTACGAAATATTGCATGTGAAGCAGCCATTTGAGTGCAATAACTATAAAAAAAAATATCAATAATAATAAAAATTTAAATTGTTAACTAAACAAATATAGGATAAACAATGTTCAAGGTCATTTAAAATTTATCTATAAATCAAAATCTAAATCATGTCAAATTTAAATGAAAATGGGAGAAGTTTATTTCAAATCCAATCAAAATCAATTTCATTTTTTTTCTTCCACCATAATTGAAAAGGGATTAGATATGGATTTTATTTCTTTGCATGACGTTTCTCCTTTACTTGTATTTGCTTTAAAAAGAATTCAATCAAAAAATATTTTTTTTTATGTAGATTTAAATTAAATTTAAATTTCAAATCCAAAAAATTTAATATAAAAAATTTCAATTTCATTTAAAAAAACGAATAAGCACGTGTTACCATAAAGAAAAATATAATCATTTTGAAATCTGTTCATTCAAAGTGTTCATTATGAGGTGAGTTCATTAATTTTACGCGGGCTTGTTATGAAATGAAACAAAAAAAATAAAAACATTGAATTGACATTACAAAAGCAATTTTATTTTTAATTATTTTATTTTAGTGCTTATTTCAAAAATTATTCCATTTTTGATAGGAATTTCCATTAAAAATGGAGGAACAGAGTAAGAATTCGATTGAATTTCATCATATTTCATTGAATTTAAATTGAATTTTGCTTTATTTTCATAGAACTTTTGAAGAAAAAGCGACAAGCACAGAGAGACCACAATTGGAAACAAGTCGCTGAATGTAGCAATAAATTGGGAGCACTTTACAGTGATTGTGGTGATTATGAGTCGGCAATCACCCAATTCAAGGACGAATTTAGTGCATATAAAAGTCTTGGAATGAAAATGCAGGCAGGTCATGCTGAACGAATGATTGGTGAGATGCTGATGTACCAGGCTGAGTATGATTCTGCGCTTAAATTTGCCCAAAATTATCTAAGTATGTAGTTTGAAGTGTAATTTGATATGAATTTGATTCAATTAAATTGAAATTGATTAACAGAAACTGCTGTAGAAGAACGCAATCAAGTGGAACAACAACGAGCATACGCTACAATTGCGAGAATTCATCTTGTGCATGGGCAAAGTGAGGAGGAGGAATCAAAAAGACATCGAATCATCAATTTAGCACAAAAAGCTTTTTTAGAGGCAGCTCTTCTATGTAAATCGTAAGAAATTTTACCTTTTAAATGAAAATCTAACCACAATTTTATGATATTTCAATTTAATAGCATTGAAAAACAAATCGGTCGATATCAAGCAGCTGACATGGAAGCTCGAGTCTATTTAAATCTCGGTGTATGCAAAGAATACTGTGATGAATTTTCCTCAGCGATCGATTACATGCAAAAAGCCATTCAAATTGCTAAGAAATTCGATTTACACGAACTTTTATTTCAATGTTACATCTCAGCCGGTCTCATGTACAGTCTGAAGATTGCCGATACAGGAAAAGCCCTTCTCATGTTCAATCTGGCTCAACAGACAGCCGAACGGTTAACGGACAAAACGAAGAAAATCTGTGAAGTGTTGCAATACAAAGCTGACGTCTCCCTGAAAATCGGGGATATTCAAAGTGCAAAACAGCCGTTAGTGCAGGCCTTCAAATTGAGATGCAGTGAAAATGATTTACGCGCCTCCATTGAAAAAACCTTGAAAGTTTTGATTGCTGTTGAAAGGGCACAAGATCAACTGCTTAATTCAGATTCACAGGAATACGAATGTCAAAAAAGGCTGTATGAGATTATGGGTGATGGTTGGTGTCAGTTGGGCAATTTTGAGAGAGCGATTGAATATTATTTGAAAATGCTCGGATGTGCCGAGTTGACTGGAGAACCAGAACGGGATTTAATCCCAATTTATATCAGTTTGTATCAAACATATAAAGATAACAAAAATTTTGATCTTGCACTTGATTATATGCAAAAGGAGCATGAACTTGTTAAAAATAATCCGAAAGAAGCGTTTGATACGCTCATGAATATTGCTGACGTCCAAGAATTAGCTGGTAAAAATTTCTTTGACCTTGAGGAGACTTATCGTGATGCAATGAAAGCAGCAAATGCCATTGATGATAAAATTAACTTGAAACGAGTATTTTTCAAGTTACTTCAATTGACACGAAAACATGGAATGATTTTAAATGAGGAAGAATTGGAAAAAGAAATTACCGAACAATTAGGGATGAGTGTCGAAGAATTAGAATCCACATTTGAAACGAATTCAGAAGAGACACCGTCAAGTGCCGATGAGCCAGATATACCAGATATTGGTCACGACATAAATTTGGAAGAGCTTTTCCCTTCAACTCCTCACAAAGACCACCAATCACGCGGAAATCGTAGTTTCGATGCAGATCGAACTTCAACGACAAGAAAACGAACTGGATTAAGTCTCCAAACAAAGCGAAATCAAAAAGGCGAAACCCCATTACACATTGCATGTATTTCGGGCAATCTAGCGCTCGTTAAACAACTCCTTGATCAAGGTCATGAAACGATTGTGCGTGACAATGCAGGATGGATTCCGTTACATGAAGCCTGTAATCACGGTTACAAGGAAATTGTTGAAGAATTATTGAGTCGAGGTAATAATCGTGGTATAAATGACAGAGGTGGGACAAAATGTGATGGTGTGACTCCATTATATGATGCCTGTTGCAATGGAAATCTTGAAATTGTTGAATTATTATTGGATCGAGGTGCTGATCCCACTATGAAGACAAATGATGGTGATTCGACATTGAATGCTCTTGAGTTATGGTATGACACGGCAAAACAGGATTTAACACGAGCCGAAGAGAGCTTGTATCGTACATTGCACGAGAAAATTAAACATAGTTTAGAAAAAACAGGGAATTTAGATAAATCGAAGCCAATTGAAAGACGGAGATCAAGATCAGTAATCGATATTGAAGTGAAAAGGTAAGAATTTGATTTAAAACTTTAATTTTCAACTAAATTTTGTACATTTCTCAGTAATAGCAGTTCAGAACGCACCCCTCATTCACGCAACATAAGACACGGTCTTGACATTTCATCGTCGGATGATGATTCTGAAACTGGATCCCTGATTCCATATTCAAAACCGACCTCATCATTGACAGTTGAAAAGAAACGTGCACGCTCTGACTACAAAGACGTCATGACAAAACTAAGAAAACCTCATTCTACCACAATTTCAAGTCCAATTCATCATACTAGTGATCGAAAACAATCAGCTCTCATTACATCGGAGTCAAATATTCGTGGAGACGATTGGCTCGAAGACGATCTGGGTCCTAAAGTGAAAAAACAAAAAATTTTACCGGAAGTTTTCACTACAAGTCATACAAAAAACACTTCAGTACGTCACTTCTCACCATCTCCGGTTAAGAAAAAATCTGTGAGTCAAGAAATAGATTCAACAAGCAACAGTTTAACGGATTGCTGGGAAATTACAGATCCATTTGGACTTGATGATATCAATGATGTGCCGATATGGCAATCAAATTCCACTCAATTGAGTTCCAATTATAAAAAATCACCAAAAAATGTAACATCAACGTTCAAAAGACAAAAATCCTTATTGTCATCTGGATTTACACGAAGTCAGAGTCCGAAAAACGTTTCATTGGAGAACATTCCAGATTCGACTATGAATGAAATTTTACCTGTTATAACAAATGTCGCCTCAAAAGTACCTGATAAAATTATGGGATTAAAGACAATCATTGTCAAGATTTCAGATGAACTTATTTCAGTGCCAGTCAAAACAGGTGAAATCGATAATTTGGATATTGGATGGCTGTCGAGTGAAGTTAAGAGGAGATATTTAAAGTAATTATTAATTTTCATTTAAATTTAATTTTTTTTTAATTTAAATTCAAATTTCAGTTTATTCGGTCGATGTCCAGAAATCCGAATCACATTAGATAACGCTCTTGTTGAAAATTCAGATCCTCTTGCCATGGTTTTCACTGCATCTGAGATCGGAGCTCGCATACTCAAATTCCAAACAATTTCAATCACCGATCGATATCGCACCATTTGTGAGGAAATGAAAAAAGATCCAATTGAAGAGGTGACAACTGCATTAGAGTTGTCAGTTTCAAGTAAAAAACTCATTTTAACTGATCTTATGTTGCGAGCTGATGAGATGCTGCCCTTGACGATCGTGATGAAACAAGAAAATGAATTGGAGTCAATTAATCTAGAAAATAATTGGATAGGCAATGATGGTGCAAGGCATTTATCTGAATCATTGAAGGAAATGAGAAATTTGGAGGAATTAAATTTAGTTGGAAATTGCATTGAATGTACTGGATTGAAAATGATTTTAGGAGGAAACATTTTTGATAATTTGCATTGTCTCATACTGGATTTTAACCCATTAGGTGATGAAGGGTTAAGGATTTTGCTTGAAAAGGGAGAAAATTCATTTAAAAATCTAACAAAACTCTCTGTGGCTGGATGTGATATCAACGAATTGAGAGACAATGGAAATTTTTTACAGAAATTAAGTTATTTTGACATCAGTGAAAATCAATTAAATCAAAAAAGTTTAGATGTGATTGCGAATAATGTGAATCGTGACACCATACAAGTACTTAAATTAAACAACATAAGTGGAACGACAGCATTCAATTGGAACAAACTCTTTCAAAATCCGTTTAAGGCATTAACTGAATTACATCTCGCCCAAAATTGTGGTTTGACAGATACAAATGTGTCGGAATTGCTTTCAACCTGTATCTGTCTTAATTTACTAGATTTATCTCATAATTTATCGTTAACGTCAACATCCTTTGAATTTTTCATTAATAATGATATGAAATGTACTTATATGGTGCCACAAAAGATTTACTTAAACGGATGCCAAAAACTTTTACCATCACCTTCGTGTATCAACACAAAAAAAATTAGAAATAACAAAACAACAACAACAACAAACATATCACTACCAGAATATATGGAATTAACATTAAATATCACTAATCCGACGGAACAAAAAGAACAAGAAATGTATGTGAGAAGGATATGGGATGATTGTTATAATAACGATGATAGCACCGTTTCTAACAATACATACGATGATGATGCTGATGATGAAATAACAAGGAAAAATGCGAATTTAAGAAGAAAAAGAAGTAAAATTGGTTGTGTTAAAGTTAATAAATTCCATCTGACGGCATTTGTGCTTGATACCAATGATTAAATTTCATACCAAGATGTTCTCAAACTACTAAATTAATTGTGAATTTAACGGAAATATTATTTATAGCTCAATAATATACAATAAAAGTCGTATTGAAAACATGAAGTGCTTTAATTAACATAAATTTTTAATTAATTATTAAGGTGATTCCATTAACTGATTTAAGAGTAAAATGATTTTTGTTAATCATGTTATTTTAACGGATTTGCTATCTTTTATTTTAAAAAATGGAGTATTGTGGGTGTTCATGCCGTGCGTTCCGTCCGTTCGATTATTTCAACAAAAATCCGCGAAAATTACAAAATCATGGAATTTTCAAAAACTGTCGAAAGTCACGGAAAACCACAAGTTTTTCAGAAACTTCAATACGAAATATTTTACCAAATACATTTTGAAATCGCGCTCGTGTATATCGTTGACGATCACGTTAAAATTTTTCTTTTCTTTTGAATAATTAACAAGATTTTACATTATTTTGATCATGATAAGTAACGATAGAGATGAATTTCAGATTAGACATTTTCACTTAAAAACTCAGTTTTTGCCTCTATAATATAAATTTATTTAACATATCAAAAAAAAAAAAAATATTGTTAAATATTTTACAAAAAAAAATTTGGTTCACATCTTTTTAGGTTTAAATTAAAAGAAAAATGCTTGTTTTAACGGTTTCCAATTTTTTGTCAATTTCCTTCATAGTTTCTTGTATTGCGGTGATTCTTTGATCCAAAGCTTTTAGTTTTGTATTTCGAAAATTACGAAAAATACCAAATGATTGATATGATTCATCCACTATTTTGCTCTCCATAGTTTCAAGTTTTTCATTTAATTTAACAATTTGGTTTTCTAATCGGGTTAAGTCTTTCTGTGTCACGTGGCTTTTCATCAAAGTATCGAGTTTTTGAGCCAAATTTGTAGCATTACAGTAAATTTTGTCATCTAATGCGTTTAATTCTACTTGAGTTTCATTGAAAACATTTTCAACTTGCATTCAATTTTGATTAAAAAACAACAACCAATTAAGACCACCGCAATCAACATCAACAATCGTTCACAATTCTATTATGTATAAAAGGGTATTAATGTACAATCAAATGAAAAAAGATATAAGTATTAATGAATCTCTGATAAGTCAAAACGAATTTAAAAACAAATTAAAAATATATGTAAAAAATAAATATTGATAAAAAAACTGCCTTCAGAGAAAATTACATCATCGATAAGATGGAAAACAAAACAACAACAACAACAAATTGTGTATTTGTCTGATTTGAGGTTGATTCAGAAGCTTGTGCATTTAATGTGCAATTTGGTTGTCCTCTCAAGCATTCTAACGAGTAAGATTCTAGTCCATTTGCCTTGAGTTCAGCTTGCCATTGTTCATCATTTAAGCATTCGATGCCTTCAAGTTTTAGAGGTGTGTAGCTGCGATTTCTTAAACCGTAAGGATACGTACCCACATTAACTATATTATTTTTGAGATATGAAATGATTTCAGTTAATCGACAACACTTGAAATTGTTATCGTCCAAGTAAATCTCTTCCAAGTTGGGTGTAAATTGAAGAATTTTTTCAATATCAAGGTCAAATAACTCGTTCGATGCAATATTCAATGATGTCAAACTTGTTAACCCTTTGAAAGTTTTACTTGGAAGAATGGCGATATTCAAATGATCCATCTTCAAACGTGTAAGTTGTTTCAAATCGGTTAAATCCAAATCCATAATTGGAATATTTCCAACGCCCATCTTTAACAGTTTTAATTCACTTAATCCTTTGTTTTTAAATGTTTTTTCAGGTATTTTTAGCCAATTATTGCCATATAAATCGATTTCAGTCAATTCATTACAATCCTTAAATGCATCTTCGTCAATTTCTTCGTATTCATAAATATAAAACTCTTTTAAATTTGGATCACTTTTACAAGCATCCTTCACAATTTTAATTGAATCTCTTGCTAAGCAAACAAAGACGAAACACACGAATACAAATAATATTGAAATTAAATGTCTCATAATTTAACTTTAAAACAATTTTCTATTTTAATGAATTAAAAATAATTTCACGTCTTCACAAGTTGAAAAAACAAATACGAATAAGTAAAATTCGGTAGCTCTTCAAATTTATACAAAATAAGAATAATTTTTTTTAATTTTGTTGATAATTTTTGAGTTCCAAGTAAACCGCAATTCAGATTAAAAATTTGACCTCGCATGAACTTTTATGGGAATTTCACATTTAATCTCATAATTTACTTAGAACATTATTTTTATAAAGGTTTTCTCGATTATCAATTCATTTGAAAAAGGTCCTTATCTAAATAAAATATTCATTATGAATCTATTTGATTTCTGTGTAATTTGAGCATGAATTTTCAGAACAAATAAAAATAATTTTGCGGAAATGTGGCGATAATTATATTGTGCTTTTAATACAAATCTGTACAGCCGTGGTCGAAATCCGTTCGAAAAATTTCGACCGAAACAGCTATTTAAAAATATTTGTCGTTTGTTCATTTATATTTTTCTATCTTATTGATTTCTCTTGTTATTTTGATTTAAATTTTAGGTTAAATCATAATTAAATATTAAATTCAAATTAGTTTCAATTAAAATCTATAAATTTAAATTAATTATTAACAAATAAAGATTAAATAAGAAATTCTTTCTTTGAGAGAAAAACCGAATTATATTGTGTAAAATTTTGCACATTTTTTTACTTTGCACTAGATAATTTTTTATCAATTTACTTAGATTTATGATTATTTGCATTAATTAATCACAACATTGTAAAATTTATTATAAAACGCAAGAAAAAGATTTACAATATTTTTCATGCGAAATTGTTGTTTACATTTCTATACCTGTACGTTCGAAATAAATTCGAAATGCCAAGTCTGTATCTATAAAGCTACGCTCGTCGTAAATAATGTTCGTCGGAAATAATTTTTCGTCAGTACGGTAACGCGGTACGTTTACAATATTAATGCGAATTTTATATTAAAAGAATCAACATCATTTTAAGTTTCTCTAAAAACAGAAGTCAAATTATCAAAATTTTCAAATATTTATACAAAGGAGAAATGGTTTTAAATTTTTGAATTGAAAAATTTGATTATCTACTAAATAGTTTTATCAATTAATACCTTACTACTCCGGGAATTATGCAATCGATTTTTAATTGATAAGATTTAATCAAATAAATTTCTTGCATTCTTGGAAAAATTATATTTCTTTTCAAAAATCACACTGATGTCTCTTTTTAATAATTTTTTTTGTAAATTTGTCTTAAAATCTTATAACTCTCATGCTGTTTGAATGTGTATTGCATACTTTAAGTAGTAAAACTCAATTTTAAACTTTACCTTTAAAATAAATAAATAAAAACAATACAAAACTAAATTTTAACAAGGGTTTGATTAAAGGATTTTCTTGTAAATTTGTTTTCAAACAAACTTTTATCTTATTACAATGGTTTGTCGAAAAATGTTATCCCATATGTGTTAACCTGATCAGATAAAATGAAACACATAACAATAAATTGAACCTTATAATTATGATGAAGCACAATAAATATTAGATAATTAAAGATAATAATATTATTCTTATTCAATTAAATTAATAACATCATTAAGCGGACATAAGCATTTGTAATATTTGGTCTCTTTCCTTGGATATTGTTCGTATTAATTGTCTGTCATTAAGCTCGAAGGATGTTTTTTTTTTCTTTTGAATCGCATTGTTACATTGAATAGTAAGAAAATAGTGGAAAATGTAAGTGTAAGAAAATTTCTTAAGTGCATTCCTAATAAATATGATATTTGCACGTACTGCTGTCTGTTATCTTAAATCTCATTCACGTATGTGACGTTTTCTGGAAAAAATCGTCTGTGAAATGCGCCTTTTCTAGTTTGAAACTTGAGTTCATTTCTATTGAAGGACATTTACATGCGTATGATGATGTCTTCGATAATGACGATAATAATAATAATAAAATAATTTTGTTTTTTTTTGTGTGAACGAATTTATTGCATAGATGTTTGTACTTGTTTTGTTAAATCAAGCAAATAAAAGATTTTGTTACACCTACATTTATGCCATGGGTATTTTGCTCCTTGAAAACCTTTTTCCATTCAAGTGGAAAAGGAAATGTAAAATCATTGCACGGTTCATATGAATAAACATTATTATTATTATGTTATCAAGTACATCATATGAATTGAAAGAGGATTATTATAATTTCTTCGTAAGAAGTGAAATGAAGGAAGGGGAAAAATTTAAAACGTCATAGAAATCTATTGAAAACTGAATTTTTAACAAGAACTAACCAGATCTCTTACATAAGCTTTCAATGTATATTACAGTTATTGACAAATTATTGTAAGATTTTTAATGATAAAAAAAGTATAAAACTACGCAAAACATTTCCAGTTGGTATCAAATTCACCACCTTACAATAAATTGACAGCAGTTGAATTTCTCGATCTCTTTTCTATCAACATTCCAGGTAAAAGAACGTGTGTCCCATTAATTAAAATTTAAAAGAGATAAGTAAATCAGAGAACCTGCGTTTTATTAAAGAGAAAGCCCCCTTACAACTAGCGACTTCATATGAGAGATTTTAGATGAGTATCAACACAACAAATCTTGACACGGAATTTATCTGTTAGGAACACTCCCGCAGATGGTTCTCAGGAGAAGAAAATCAGAGGCGAATGAAGGCAGCTCGTAGAAAACATAGCCATTCAAATATTAAATGGAGACAAACAAGGCATCGCACCACCAGAGGTATATAAAGGAGTTCCACGAATCGAAGAAGTTTTCAACGGATTATGTGAAGAGACATTTGATAACTTGGATAACAAATGACTTGTTTACTAACACGGTTCTGCTGTTTGGTCGGATGGTAGCAGTTCACCTAACAGCAGAATCTGACCAGTCAGTGCTCTAAATAATAATAATTAGGGGATAGATCGAAGACTACTTCGGCTTATCGATGCCAGATCCCACAGAGTTCACATAGAATAGGGATGAGATTCAGGAAGCTGTGTCATTGCTGATTGCAATCCAAAACAAGGGCATAGAAGACGATGAAGACTGAGACGCAGATCATGTGATCCTGAGAACACATCTTCGGCGATGCTTTAAGCGTAAGCAAGTGGAGCCCAACAAGAAATACTGTCAAAACCGGCGAGCGTGAAATCGGTAGTCCAAAAGGGATGTTAATTGTAGGGTGGGACAATAATTTGACAGCTGTCAAACCGTTCGATCTCTTTTGTATAAGCATTCATAGAGAAAGGACGAGTGTCCCATTTTTTAAAATTAAAATTTAAATAACCATTTCGGTCCTTTGTCCAATATATTGGACAAACTTTGAAGAATTTTTTAAAAAAAAATTCCGATGCAAATATTTCACTTAACATCTTGTCTCTTCAAAAAAAAATTGGTTCCCGAGATAACGGTACCTTTCAGTATGTAAGTAAACAATCTTATCAGTTATGTCTATCATTTTCGTAAAAATTGAAGTGAAAAAAATATTAAAAACCAATAATATTTAAGTCTGGATTTTTTTTGGACATTCATTTAACCTTAGATTTTAAGAGTCAATCAGCAATTAAATGAAAATCATTCAGAAAAGAAAAATAAAAGTGAAAATATGTTTTTTCTAATATTTTGGACATCGGGACTCAAAGGTTGCAACTGTTGAGTTATACGCCGAAGAAAAAAAATATTTTCCGGTTAAAAGATATAAATTAATATCCTTATATTAAAATAGACATAGATTTTATAAGCTTTTTCATTGAATTTATATCCAAAATCCGTTGATTACTGAATTTCAATATATTGAACAACAATCTTTGAGTCCCCATGTGCAATATATTGGACATTCTGTTTAAGGATGAAGGATCACTACAAAAAATCTGTAAAAAATAATTTAACACCTTCTAACCCATAAAAGTGTATAAAAGAGGGCTCAAGTGTAAGAAAATGTAAAAAAGCGTAAAAAAGAGCAAAAATCAGGTGTAACAAAGTGTATAAAAGTGTAATAAAGAGCAAAATTGAGTTTTAAAAACACCCTGTAAGTAAGAATTTATATTCAAAAAAAATCCAGGTCTTTTGGTTTAGGCAATCTGAAAGGGTTAAGATTAGATTCTGCGTTTATTGAGGAGGAAGCTCTCTTACAATATAAATAAAAAATATTTTTTTCACTCTTATCTACTGTTATCATCTTGCTGAATAAAAAAGTGGATGGTTTCATATAAATATTGAATCTATCTGTTGATTCGTTGTTAATCGAATATTTTTGAATTTTCAGCTAAGAGTATAAGCATAAAAGTCATTATCAAAAAATCGAAATTTTCGCATTTAACTTAAGATGTAAACCTCTGAACTAGTTTTCTATAGAAAAGTTAGACAACCGAAAGAAACTGTTCAGACGAATCACAGACCAAATTTTTTACAAAAAATCGACCTTTATTCTCATAATTCAAAATATTGAATAGATGCGTAGAAGAAAAACAACATGAAATATAATTGAGATAATTAAATTTCCCTTAGATTCATTTTTTTTATTCGATTTGTAAATAAAAAACATCATACATAAAACATTGAAGAAAAAAATTACATAAAATCAAGAGTATCATTTACCCTTTTTTTCCTCAATCAATTTAATACGTCTTTGATATAAAAATGTTTACATTTGCTCAAGTGTACCTCAATTTTCCCAGCCATTTAATATATAAACACAAAAAAAAAATAATTATATTGACTTAATCAATAGATTGGTTTCGATTTCAGCTATTTGATGAACTGGTGAATTTAAAGCATTGATAAAAAAAAATAAGGTAAGAGGATCGTTTAAATTTAATCTTCTTAATGGTAATTTTTTTTTTGTTAAATTACAAGAAAAAAGGAAAACAAATTAAATTCTCATTTTCCTTTCACATACAATAAAAAGGTATCTCATTATGGTACTTTACATATTTTATCTCAAGAAATTTTTCAGTGCCTATTTATTTTTTTTGAATTTCTCATCAACCACATCAACACGAACAAAAAATGAATAAATGAAGAGGTATGTTACCACATCACCATCATCATCATCATAATTTGTGAGATATTTTACACACACAAAAAGAAAACAACATACGCATTATCTTGATGTGACCCATTTTAGTTATCCTCGTTAAAATCTTTATAACTCATGTTCATTTCATTTTATTTTAAGTATTTTTAATGAAAACACGTGGATGCAGTCCTTGTTATTGTTCTTATCACTTATTGTAAGTAAAATGAAAAATAACAGCTTTTGTTTACCATTTTAAGGTATTGTTTACAATGGAAAATATTAATTTGAATAATTAGGAGATTTATGTTTTTTTTTTAAATATTTTTTTCTGTTTTTTATAGGTAATCTGATGGGATATCCGATGAATGAATGGAGAGTAAGAGATAACTCATGGTACTGGTTTATTAAAGTCGGTTAGTGAACCATCTGTACAATCACCATCAATCATGAGATTTGTTCAAGTTAGATAAGATTGACATTTCGAACCAACAAGAAAAGCAAGAAGAAGGATTGATGTCCATTTTTGTGAAATTAAAGAAAAAATATAGGACATTGAAAATGATGGATGAGATATTCAATGAAATATAAGAGGAGTGGGTTATTTTGCTTCATACAAACGTTGATTTTTGTCGATGTAGAGATTTGCGAAGTAATAATGATTTTAAGTTACCTTGGTGAAGTATGTCCCGATTTTTAGGGTGTCCATTTACGTCAACATTTTTTAAACCTTTGGTAATCTGTAGAATTTTTATTTTCCATTATTTTTTCATGCAACTTGCTGCAAAAGCTTGGAAATTGTTTGTAGATGGAGGGAAAACCGAGACATCCACATACACTGTAAGTTGAAAACACCCCCAGTGCAAATTGACTTGGTCAAGAGACGGAGATCTTTGATTGACGCTTACAGGGGTTTTGATGAATGGCATTTTAAACGCATTTCCTGTTAATTTGGATTAAAATTTCGAGTATTATGGGCACTCTTTTAGTCTCTGCATATACTGCGGGGTTCTTTGCGGGGCGTTTTTAACTTAGAGTGTATCCAGTGGAAAGTTTCCAAGAAAATTAATTGTCCCGATAATTATATGTAATAAACGACGTTAAATGACGTTTCTCGGAAAATTTCCACTATACATGTAAATGTCTCGATTTTCCTTCCATCTACAAACAATTTTCGAGCTTTTGCAGCAAGTTGCATTAATAAATAATGGAAAATAAAAATTCCACATTTGACCAAAGGTTTAAAAAATTTTGACATAAATGGAAACCCTAAAAATCGGGACAAAAAAATCGGGAGAAACTTCACCAAGGTTTTTAAGTTTTGATACATGGGAAAGCTGACAAAAATGAACAATCCAAGTGCTGAATAAAAGTGCCCGCAAGGGTCTGGATTATGTTTAGACTCAAACCTTAAACTGTTAAAATTTCTTAAAATTAGACTTTCATCAATTAATTAAGGCGGCGAAAGCTTGGGATGATTAAATTTAGCTAAGGCCTTCTTATGATTTTAATGGAGATCCGTGAGAGCGCTAAATGCAAGGCCTGAGTGCAGGCATAATAAGCTATCCTAAAATTCTGTATCTAAATCTGTTCGTCATCCGGAACTTCACCTTACTTCAACGATTTCCTCTTATCCAAAGAGTAACTTGTTTTTATAGTCAGCCTATTGATAATAAGTAGAAAATTCAGAACGTGATCGTGGACGATATACCCGAGCGCATTTCAATAGATAGAATTCACCATTTTGGAAAAGTCGGCCATTTTTAAAATTTCGTCATTTGGGAAATTCAGTTATGTTGAAAAATCTCCTTTTAGTTTGAAAATTCAACCTTTTCTAAAATTTGAGCATATTGAAAAATTCGGCCATGTTGGAAAATTTGATTTCTGAAAATTAACGACTTTATTCGTCATTCGCATGTTCCGATTTTTTCTCAAAAGTCTCTGGTATCCTTAAATTCGGGCTTAGGCAGAGGCGGATTGAAAATTATTTACGACCCTGGCATTCTCTATGATTTTCTTTAAAATTTACGCTAAACTTAACTTTTACAAATGGCCAATCCGCCACTGGGCGCAGCTAATATGGGGTATGCATCGATAGAAGCTAATGCCCTACGATGACAATTTTGAAAATCACAATAAGCTCCACTACCGACCTGAGTGGAAAATTAAACTAAAATCAGAATCGGACAACTCATTAAACATTTGTCCAAATACACACAACAAAAAATAGTCAAAAAAAATTTTATCTTTAGTATGCAAGACGTGAAATTTTCAACATTCATTTTCATGGAGAGACGACACAGTTTATTGTCATGACATATAATTAACATAATATGGTGATTATTGTTGTAACGGACCAAAAAAATATAGAACAAAAAAAATTAACACGTTTTTTCATCTCTCTTTTAATTAATTAATGCTTGTTCTGCTCTTTTCCTTTATTTCATCACTACAAAACGTGATGTGTGTGTGTGTCGCTTCCAAAATAAACATTCATTTTGATTATTTTCCTTCATTTTTTCATTTAAATTCATATTTCAAACGGAAAAATTTTAATTTGATTTATTTTCATTTCATTATGAATTATTTTTCTTTGCAAAAATTTCAATGCAATTTTTCCTCAAAACAAAATAATAAATTTTAACTCACCATTTTCAATCGTCTCTTTGGCACATGACATAATTTTCCCTTTTCTACGTCTGAGGGTTGAGGCACCGACCATTCCTGCAGTCGTAATCCCATTATCCTCATCAACAAATTCTTCATTATTTCCATTATCCTCAGATTCGATTATTTCCTCATGCATTATTAATCCTCCGCCTCCTCCTCCAACTCCTTGCTGTTGTTGTTGTGATTGATGTTGACTTGGTTGGTCGTGACGTTGTTCCATAATATGTGGTTTTTTTTTGTCTATCAGGCTATTTTTTTGTTTTGTATTTTAACTATATCACGTTTTACATTTAATGTAGAAATCAATTAATTTTTTTTTTTGCCTTTTAACAATGTAATGCTTTTATTTACAGCGTTTTACAAGACAAAAATTGTATAAACGACATAACAACAACAACAACAACTAATTATGTATTTCACTTTTTTATTTGTAATTTTATCAAAATAATTTAATTTTATTTTCTACGCAATCAATTCAAATATTGATATCATTGAACAGGAAACACAATCTTTGATTTATCGAGACACTCATTAAAATTTTTTTCCATGAAATCACATTTTAAATTTTATTTTTATATCGAATGAAATTTCTTATTTTTCTTTTATTAAGCATTTAATGATTAGAGAAATTTCAGTATCATATCACAATAAGATTCGAGGAAAAAAAAGGAATTTATATTATTATGTAATTTTGTGTGTGAAATTGTACGTAAATTGTGTCGGTCTTTCTACGAATACTTTAACCATTTTACTTTACACTACACACACACACACACAGAAACGTTCACATACGTGGAAATTCAACTTTTCATTTTTCTTTTTTACGTTTTTAAAAATTTCTTTCCAAACGATATTGATTTGATATTATTTTGTTTTAAGGTTCTACACTAATTTTGTTTAAATATCACTTTGATTTCTTTTTAAAGTTAAATTAAAAATAATTTATTTGAAAGAATTGAGTATAAATCTATGCCGAAAGACAGGAATTGAATTTTTATGTATTTTTATTTAATATTTGTGCAGATGTGTTGACCAGGGAAAGTATGAACTTCAAGTGAACTGTTATTTCAAGTTAAACTGTTGTGCTACTACTACGTTTTCAGATATTTATTTTACGTATATGAGGAAAATGCATACACACACACACACACATACACATGCATACACGTAATGACACAAGGGAAATTATTGATTTTCCTTACAGTTGGTTGTTGTGACAGAAGGAAATTTTTGTGATAATACGCAGCCATTTTTTGAAAAAGGATTTCATTTTTTTAACGGAAAATTTAAAATTCATGCATTTTGAGCACAGAACTGCTTAGAAAAGTCAACTTTGATAGGATTGAGCTAGTTGAAATTAGATTTTAAGTTTATTTGAGTTTATTTTTTAAATTCAAGAATCTGAGAAGATGCTTTGACTGAAGTTTCAACGGTTTTTATCGATTTCATTACATTTTCCAAAAACTGAAATTTTTAAAAAGTTAAGTAAAATATAAAAAATTCCAAAAACTCATAATCAAAAAAAAAAATAAAAACATGATCGTGAACGATATACTTGAGCGCATTTCTGTGTAAAGAAATCGCCAATTTTATCAAAAATTTAACACTGACCAAAAAGAAATCAAAAAAACTCGTTATATAGGTGATAATATGGTTTTTGCAGCCAGCCATGTTAAGGGTTAATCGAGCATTTTTAGTCAGTTCTCCATTTTGGAAGACGACATGTTTCAATCAACATTTTGGTGACATTTTTCGATTATTGGCGACATTTTTCGATTATTTGCGCCTTTTTTCATGATTGGCGCCACCCTTTGAATAATTCGTAAATGGTACATCTGACTGTCGTAAATGGATAGTAAGTGCGATTCTTACTAATCCACTTATTATCCATCTACGACAGTAAGATTTTGTTTAAAAATAATACCACCAGATTACTCTGGTGATAAGTCCGCCATTTTTAAACGAAAATTGTATCAAATTATATGCAAAGTGTAAAGAAAAGGTAATTTTATTAATTTTTTTAATAGTTTTTAATAATTTTTACTTTTTTTTTTAAATTATATAGAAAATAAACCAACTACGATGGAGATCAGCAACGAACGTAAGTTTTTAATCAATTTTAAATTATTTATATAATTTTTTTAGATGTTAGGTTCTGTTTCAAAGTAACTGTTGGCAAATCTTGCTCGGCTGCTTGATGTGACACCTTTTCCTTTTGAGGATTTAGTCCCGGGACTCATGTACGGAGATTGATTTTCTGAAAATTATGTAAGATTCGTAATTTGCCTTTTTTTAATGATTGGCGTTATTGACACAGACGGACGGACAAACGGACGGCATGATCACACACAATACCGACATTCAGCAGATCGTAAAACTAAAACTCTTTAAAAAACGTTAAAAAGTCCAAAATTCAAAAAAAAAATCTCAAAATTAAAAACTTATATGCTCAAAATTAAAAAATTGAGTGTTTAAAAACACTCATTTAAAATTAAGAAGAAACACTCTGATTAATTTAAAACGCTCCAAACACTCGAATCATAACAAAAAACGCAAAACATTTACAAAAACAATAAAAAACAACAATTAAAAATCTTCAAAAACATTTGAAAAAATAAAAATTGTAGGGTTTCAAAACTTCAAAATTTAGAAAATCACTCAAAAAAATCAAAAACACATCAAAGATTAAAAATTTTCTTAAAACTATCATTTCAAAAAATTAAATAATGTCAATTCAACCTTAGTGATGATCGTTATCAGGTGATAGAGTGACAGCAGACAGACCGTCTTTCAAAGCGCATTTAAAATTTCAAACAAAATTTTTCCTTCGTTTCAGTATTTTATAATTTTTTTTGTATTTAATATTTTTATTTGTCTGTAACTACAATCTTATACAATTTAATTCTTAAAATTGATGAGTTATTTTTATTGTATAATTAATATTCTGTTTAACTGTTTCAATGTTTATAAGGTAAAAAGTTCATTATATATAATTTATTTTAATTTAATAGGAATTATTATATTTTTAATTGTAATTTTGTAATATTTTTTTTTATCTTATCCTCAGACTCTTCGTATGATTATTTCTCTCATGGTTTTATTTTATGTTATTGCTGTTTTTTTTTTTTGATTTCTTATTTTTTTCTTTTTAATTTAAAAGAAGAAAAAAACTATGATTATGGAAACAAATATTCTTTTTTTTTTTTAATTGTATGGATTTTATGAGATAATACTGCAAAAATGTTACACAAATATGAAAATTATTCAAAAAAAAAACGATTTCTTACACATATTATATTGAATGGTATAAATTAAAATTAATCTTAGAACTTATGATTGATTAATATAAAAAAAAATTAATTAATTTAAAACAAAAAAATTAAAACCTGCCTTGTACGATTCAAATTAAAAACAAAAATTGAATTGTTGATTGAGAGTGCGTACCTTTGTGTGTCTACTCTTCAATAACAAATTCATTGAATTTTTCGTATTTTTCTTTAGTTTTTTCATCTTCAGTGTTGACCAAGAGCATTGTATGTGACATACCCATGCCAACTTGGACAATTTTCATGCCCTCCATTTTACTGACTTCCTTTGGAACTGAAGATGATTTTTGTAAATCACCCAATCCAAGTTCGCCAAATGTAGGTGAGGCGCCCCATGCAATTAAACTGTCATCAGCTGAAATGACAATTGATGTGTTACTGCAACCGATTGATGTGATATTCCATCCACCCAAATCTTGGACTGGTTTTGGATACATGTTTGCTTCACCGGTCTTCTTGTTCTGCCCGAATAAGAATAATTGGCCAGCTTCGGAAATTGCAAGACTGTAAGAAGCACCGCAGAAAATACGCTTAACACCTTTTGCTGCAATGTCAAAGTACTTGATGAGACGTGGTACCATTTCGTCTTTTTGCTCTGCATGACCTAAACGACCAACACCACCAAAGCCCCATGAATAAGCACGTTTCTTAGTGTCAATTGCTACAGTATGATTGTTTCCACAACTAAAATCGACAATTTGAACATCATCCACTGGAGTTACGTGTCCATCTTTGGCCTTTTCAATGAACAAAACAACTCGTTTTGGTGATGTCTCAAAATGGAAGGACATTTTAGTGGATGTTTGGAAATATTTTCCATCAGTATTGTGTCCCAATTGACCATATTCGGGTAATCCAAATGTATGTAAGTTACCTTTAATGTCTAAAATGACAGAAAAATCGGCACCACATCCAACTTTGACAATTGGTGGCCCGGCATAATTGAGTCTTTGTGCTTTCATAATTGAGGGTGTTGTATTTCCGACACCACATTGTCCACTGCGATTATCACCACATGCATAAACAGTTCCCATGTCAGTTAAGAACAATGTATGATTACGACCACATGCTGCGGAGATAATGTTAAAACCTTCAAGTCCTGGAACTGGTGTTGGTTTTTCATAAGCACGAGTTTCTGGTTGTCCCAATTGTCCATATTGATTACGACCGAATGTCAATGCTTTACGATCCATGGTGATGAGGACACTGTGAGCTGATGCTGGACCACTGACAGCTAAACGATAAACTTCATCGGTAAAACGATGGAAATACCACAAATTGGGACGTATTTTTGTAACACCCTTTGAATCGGCACGACGACCAGTCATTTCCCAAGTAACCATACCAGCCATCAAAAGTTTACCTGGTTCCTTGTCAAATGACAATAAAAGTTCCTCTGGTAATCGAGTTGCCGGTAAATCACTTGGAATTAACACTTCTTGTTGTGGTGGGGCTTCATTTTCAAATTCATCACTCAAATCAGATTCAAAATCTTTATCAGTCTTTTTCTTGTTACGTTTTGCCGGCTTTTTTGTTGGTTCAGACTTGCGTTTAGATGCCATCTTTTTATTTTACAACTTTTTTTTTTTTAAATTAAATTTCTGTAGGAGAAAAAAAAGAAAGAAAACATAACAGTGAATGTTGTTGGACAAAGAGATTATAAATGCATAGTACAGCATACAAATAAGAAACAACAACAATTCAAACAATACAAGAAGTCGTACAAACAACAATTCATCATACATAGACAAAAGATGCCAAAAAAAATTAAAGGAATCGGTGAAACAAATAAAACGTTTTAAATTCGCATCTAAATTTTGGTTTTTCAATGGAAATAATTATATCAAACGAAATCTCAGCGTTCACTTAACACTTCTAACATAGTTTTAGTTAATTTTTCTTAGTTTTTTAATGAATTATTTACCTTTTTAAATTCACAGCGTCTTCAGTGGTTGTATTGGTTTTGAAAGCAAATACAAGAATTTATCAAGCAGGGTAAATTTCCCAGTACGCACAAAAATAACAAATTTTTGCAACACGATTTTTATGATTCACAAAATTTACATGAAAAAATCGGGAGAAAACGCAAGAATTTGAATTTACATTCAAGAAAATGCAGACTTACATTCATTTTATGTTAAAAATTAGAAATTTAAAAAAAATTAATTAGGAATTCGCAACACGGTGTCGAACTCTGACATTTCGTTGTGTTGACACGAAACTTACCTGATTTGGTGTGTAAATATATTTTGCTGTGAATTGAATTTTATTCGATTTATTCTTAATATGACAATTTAAACTTATTTTCAGACATTTTGTGTGATTAGGAATGCAAATAGAAGTTTGACAATAACTTTTTTCGTACAGAATTTTTGATGTTTCCGTATGTGTATCTATAAGAATGATTTTTCAAGTTTGACTTGCGTACCCTGTCAATTGTAGCTTAAACGTCATTTTGACAGTTCAAGGGTAAGCAGGTAAAATTTGACAATTCATTTTGTATAGATACACATACGGAAACTTTTAAATTTCTGTACATTAACCGAGATTGTCAAACTTTCACCTGCTTTCATGGTTAATTTTGCAACCTTGAATTTGCTTGCCATTAGCGCTAATTCACCACTTTAAATATTGACCTTGTTCTGACATTGTTAGAAAAAAATCTTGATTGTGATTCGAGATTTTGCTGCAGATCCTTCTTTAACTTTAAAATATTAACATAAAGACAAAATAATTAAAAGATTTTTGTCTACTGCAAGTACTAGAGTTAATTCAATTAAAATGGCATTAAACAAATTAAGTATCGAAAATGTTGATTTAAATAAGAAACGAGTATTGATTCGGTAAGGAATTGGAATTTGATTATGTAAAAAAAAATTAAATGATTAAAAATAATTTTTTTTTGTTACAGTGTTGATTTTAATGTTCCAATTAAAGAAGGAAAAATCACGAGCAATCAACGTATTGTTGCTGCCCTTGACACTGTCAAATATGCCTTGGAAAAGGGAGCACAATCTGTTGTCTTGATGTCTCACTTGGGACGTCCCGATGGCAGTAAGAATGCTAAGTACACTTTGGCACCAGTAGCTGATGAATTGAAAACGTTGTTGGGAAAAGATGTCAAATTCCTTAATGATTGTGTTGGAGCTGAAGTTGAAGCTGCATGCAAAGATCCACCTGCTGGTTCAGTCATCCTATTGGAAAATTTACGTTTCTATGTTGAGGAAGAGGGAAAAGGTGTCGTTGATGGTAACAAAGTTAAAGCTGATCCTGCCAAAGTCAAAGCATTCCGTGAAAGTTTGGCAAAATTAGGTGATGTCTATGTCAATGATGCATTTGGCACAGCTCATCGTGCTCACAGTTCAATGATGGGTGAGGGATTCCAACAACGTGCTGCCGGACTCTTGCTCAACAAAGAATTGAAATATTTCGGACAAGCTTTAGATAATCCCCCAAATCCATTCTTGGCTATTTTGGGTGGAGCTAAAGTTGCTGACAAAATCCAACTTATTGAAAATCTCTTAGACAAAGTTAACGAAATGATCATCGGAGGTGGAATGGCCTTCACTTTCCTTAAAGTCTTGAATAACATGGAAATCGGTGGATCATTGTTTGACGAAGAAGGTGCAAAAATTGTACAAAACCTCGTTGAAAAGGCCAAGAAAAATAATGTTCAATTACATTTACCTGTTGACTTTGTAACTGGAGATAAATTTGCTGAAGATGCTGCTGTCGGAGCTGCAACTGTCGAAAGTGGAATTCCAGCTGGACACATGGGCTTGGATATCGGACCAAAGACTCGTGAATTGTTTGCCAAGCCAGTTAGTCGTGCTAAGATCATTGTGTGGAATGGACCACCAGGCGTTTTCGAATTCCCCAACTTTGCTAATGGCACAAAAGCTCTTATGGACGGCGTCGTGGCTGCTACAAAAGGAGGATGTGTTTCAATTATTGGTGGTGGCGATACAGCAAGTTGCTGTGCCAAATGGAACACCGAAGCTTTGGTATCTCATGTCTCGACTGGCGGTGGTGCATCCTTGGAATTATTGGAAGGCAAAGTCCTTCCGGGTGTTGCTGCTCTAACCAATGCATAAAGTCCTTAAATAAACGATGGTCATTTTAAATTATTATCAATGTTCGTTGTTATTTGAAAAAAAATGTAAAATTATCATCAGTTAAGAAAAAAAATATGAATCGTAATAAAATAACAATTAACTTATAACGAAATGTAGTGAAACCAATAAAATTTGTTTTTTTGTGGCCTTACCTTGTTACCTTGAACCCATTTTTCATTATCATTCACCCAAATTCAGAATAAAATTTATTTTCAAACAAAATCTAACCGACACATTTGAATAATCATCGTTACCTGGGTTGAAATTAATTTTTGACACATGTCAAATAAATGTCATTCAAGAAAAAAAATTTATCACAATTGAATTGAAAAAAGGATATAATTTTTACAAATTTACAAGAAATTTCATTAAAATTAATTACATTTAAAGCACTATAATTGGTTATTATCCAATTAAAAAAGTGGATAATGGATTATTATAGCAGAGGAAGTAAGAAAACTAGTAAAAATTAGATAAATAAAATTCCCTCATGATTTCATGATGACGCTTCGAGAAAAATTTCTCTACATATTCAGACAATAAAAAAAATTAATCAATAATTTTTAAATTTACATTAAAAAAAAGGATCTCCATCTGATAGGAGTCAAAGTGGGGAAAGGAGCCACAAAAGAGACAGAGAATATCGTGATAGGAAATCGAGCAGGTATGATTTGACTTCAGTGTAATTTGATTGTTTTTTATATGAATGTGATTAAATGATACAGAGAAAGAGAACGAAGAGATCGTCATAGAAGAAGTAGAAGTCGTTCGAATAGTTTTGATAGAGATCGCATTTACAACAGTAGTAAAAGAACTCCGGAATCCAGTCGAAGCAAAGATTACAAGGATCGTGATGATGACAAGTATTCAGATGATCGTCGTAATAGCAAATATCGAAGAAGTCGATCACCAGCTCACAAAGATCGTGGGAGACGCGAAAGAGATTATCGGAAAAATTCATCACCTGCACGATCCCGCTACAGTGAGAGCGAAGACAGTTATGAAGGGTAAATTGTCATATTAGTTCAATTATGATTTGAAAATAACTTTTTTCCTTTAAATTAGATATTCAAATGATGATCAACGTAGAAATGATCAAACTCCCAACAATAAAATCATCGTTAGAGGTCTCGCTCCACATTTGACTGAAGCAGATGTAAGTTTTACTTTTTTCTAGTGGGATACCAGTCGTCTCCATTAAAATGAATTTACATTTTCACAGATTAACAGTGATTTAATCAACTGCGGTTTAAATGCAACATCCATTCATCTGATCCGGAAATCGAAATCAGGTAATTATAAAAAAACCATGTCAAATTTTTTATCCGAAAAAAGTAAAGAAAAAACAGTTTGGCGTGTGTGAATATGAAAAGGTCAAGAGTATCTCCTCTCTCACTTACAAACAAAAAAAAACACAAGAAGCTGAAAGATGATCTCATACTGCAAACAAAAAAAAACTGGTAAAAAAATAAAAAGTATCACTACTGGTCAAATTATTTAAAAAAAAATCATATTTCGAAAAAAAATTTCCTTGTTGCTTTGTTGTATGAATTTACAATTTTGTGTTTTGATCTCTTGCATTTGATTAGGTGCATCACGAGGCTTTGCGTTCGTGGAATTCGCAACTGTTGATGAAGCGAGACGTTGGATGGTTTGTAGACAGGTATCAAAACCTTCTGGATGACACACAAATGTGTTGAAATCGTATTCAGACAATAAAACATGAAAACAGTGATAAAAAAAAAGGATAAATTTTAATATTTTTTTTACTATTCATCTTATAGTTATATTTTTTTTTTAATTTAATTTAAATCATAATCCCCTTGTCAAAGTAAATCATAAAAAAATAGTTAGTCATCATCGATTTTATTTTATTTTTCGGTATCAATTCAATGGGATTTGAGGTTACTTTGTTTTATTTTACAATTAAATGTCTCAAAAGACCCATAAATTAAGATTGCATCATAGTTTAAATCATTCATTTCAAAAAAAAAAATTATATGCAACTTTAGACTGCGCATCGCACACACCTCGTCGAGGATTAAAAAAAATAAAAAAAAAATATTAAGTAATTAAAGAAAGATAGATAACAGGCATCATTGGAGATCAATGATTAAAAAATTTCTCTTCATGTCATGACTAATCTTGAATTTTTTTTTAATTTCTCATTTTACAGGGCACACTTTTGCTTCAAGATCAGTATAGGGCGACCATTCAATACACGTATGGTGAGAAAAATGGAACTGGAACCAGTCAGGAAGAAAAGGTCTTAACAGATTGGTATTGTGCTAAGGTATGAATTGAAATTTAATTGTGTTAATTTTTATTTTCATTTAAATTTAATTTTAACAGTGTGGCGTTTTTAATTTCAAACGCCGTGATAATTGTTTCAAATGTCAGGCGTCACGTGAAGAGAGTGAAAAAGGAGGGGAAGGAAGTGATGAAATTTCAAATATCCTAACAAAAAGTAAGGAAACTTATTTTCTTTTACAAAATACCAGACGTCTCCATTTAAAATGAATTTTTATTTTCCTAGAAATAATTCTTCGTAATTTGGATGTCCTTACAAATGAGGAACGAATATTATCCGTATTACAAGAAGTAGTTCCATCAGTCGTTACAAAAATTTCCAAAATCATTGTTTGTCGTGATCCTCTCACGCAAACCTCCCGTGGAATTTGCTATTTACACTTTGATAATTTGGTTGATTCAATGAATTTGCATAACGCACTTAAAGGACTTGAACCACCATTGCAAATCGATTCCCGTGATATTTTGATATCGTATTGCATTGATTCGGAAAATAAATCGATAGATCCACATGGAGCAAGTAAAAAGAGAGATACCGATACTGAGAGTTCAACAATGATTGGTCCAATGATGCAATCAGATGCAATGTATGGCACTTATACATTAGATGATGTGCCACGATTGGCTGAGTACAGTGCTAATTTATATGCTACCAATGTAGCTGAACAACAATATTATTTGAAATATTATACGGATTATTATACGGCTCAAATTACAGCTGGAACTATGTCAAATTTCCCGACACACGAGCAATTGGGGGGTGAGGCAAATAACGGAGCTCAAGTTGCATTAGAAGCCATTCAACGTAAACAACAAGGCAAATCATCATCAAAATCACAACAGTCAACTATGAGTGTGGCGGAAACGATTGCAATGAACAAACCTGGTCAAATTCCAAAAGGCAATGATGGGAAAAAGTATCGTAAGTATTTTTTTTTTTTAATTTCATTGAAATGAAATCAATTCTCACATTCATTTTTTTTAACAGCACCTCCAAATCCTTGTCTGTACGATGAAACATCCGGATATTATTATGATACAAACACCGGTTTATACTACAATGCGATCTCACAATATTACTACAACAATGAAACCGGTGCTTTCCTTTATTGGGATCATGCAAATTCAACGTACATCCTTGCGGAGAGTTTAGGACAACAGAATTCAGCTAAAAGTGAAAATAAAAAGGAGGAGAAAAAAGACGAAGAGAAGAAGGAAAAAAAGGGAAAAGATCCTCAGAATAAAGTTCAAGTTGCTAAAAAGATTGTCAAAGATATGGAAAGGTGGGCAAAACAATTAAACCAAAAGAAAGATATGCCAATTATGTCATCGTCATCCCAAAATTTATCATCCGACGAAATGCCATCAAGTAGCGCGAAAATGCTTAATCGAAAAGAAGCATATGCCGATGTAGGATATTCAATTCTGGAGAAAAAAGACCAACAAACATCAGCTGGACTTGCCAATTTGGTATCACAACAGCAAGCGACAAATAAACTCGTGTCATACGATTCTGGATCCGATAACGATACCGATGCTCCAAAGAATGAAAGTGATTACGTTGACTTTGAAAAACTCACATGTAATTTGTGTAAGCGTGCATTTCCATCAGGTGAAGTCCTTACAAAACATCTTCGAATGTCACAACTTCACAAAGATAACTTGGCAAAATATAATTTAACTAATCAAAGTTCGGCATCTCCTGGAATGGGCTCATCTGGGAGTAGTGCGAACAGAAGCTTTGGTGGATCTTATCGGGATCGTGCCAAGGAAAGGAGATTAAAGTACGGTGAAGATGATCCACCTCCAGTGAATAAGACACGTGAACGGTTTGAGAGAGAATTGGAGAGACAGCAACAGGCATATAAGCCACCAGTGGCACCAATTGGTGAAAATAACGTCGGAAATAGATTGCTACAGAAAATGGGATGGACCGAAGGAATGGGCTTGGGACGTACAAATCAAGGACGAACCGACATCATTCAAGCTGAACAGAGAAATTCCACAGCCGGACTTGGCTCAAAAACAAGCTCATATGGAGCTGGGGCGGGAGATGACTATAAATCGTATATCAAGAAAATGATGAAAGCTCGTTACGAGTCCGTCGATTAGATTTAATTTTAAATTAAATTACGTTAAAAATTTTGTATTTAAATAAAATTGTTTTTTGAAATTTAGAGCACAGTAAATTTGAAGTACAGCAAGCCCAGAAAAAGTGCAAACTTCACACTCAAATTCGATACAATTCTTATCACACCGTACAAAAATTGATTACATTTCTCATTTTCACACACATGCTTCAATTAACACATATCTGTGACTTACATTTGCGAAAGTGCATTCACGATATAAACAAATGTACGACCTTTCTCACAGCAACATTTAAATTTAATTCAATCAAAATTGTATCTCAAAAAATTTTTTTACTTCCTCTCACTAACAATTTTACATTTAAACGCGATTATTTACAAGGTCTACATATAACATTAATTTTTTTTTTAATTGAAAATTTTGTGTATGAAAAGTTCATTGTATTATTATTAGAAAACATTTTAATTCCATATGATCACTGATATTATAGCCGCTAGACAAGTTGTTGCTTAATTTTTATTGCTGTAGTGGTTTTGCCTTAAACAAAAAAAAATAAAATAAAATTAAATAATAATATATAACATACCCCTACCTGTATGTTTTTCTGTGTGTATTGACTTGCAATACACATTAAAGCTAAATTTTTATTTTAAAATTTTAATTCAAGTTAGTTGATTGCTGGCAACGGATCGGTTAAGACATTTAAAATTTAAAAAGAAATCGAACATTTTTCGTTTCATTTTAAAATATAATTTTTTTGTTGACTTGCAACTTTTTTCATTTGATTGACACTTTTCATAATAATTTTGATTTTTTTTTTAGTAATAAACACAAATGATTAATTTATTGAATTAAATTGAAAAAGGTACAAAAATTTAAAATAAAAAACACGTGTGATGTAGTTGAAATTGAAAATCAAGAATTTAAATAAAAATAAAAATTACATAATTTGGTTTACTTTTAAAAACTGATCAATGGCATGCTGATAAAATCACAATTCAATTTGTTATCTATGAATTGAATTGTAGAGCTATTAATATCATTCAAAATAAATGTCACATAAGCCGGCTTTTTTACATAATTAACCTTGGATAAGGAAATTGTTTTTGAATTGTTTTATTTCAATACCTTGTTATGTGATTTGGTTTAAATTTTTGTGATGTAAGATAATTTGGTGCCAATTATTTATTTTTTTTTTGTTTGTTTCATTAATGAGATACGTATAATTACGATGATGAATGTTTTACTTGTGGGTGTTGAACCATTCAAGAATTGTTTTATTATTGAGATGACAGTAGTACAAAATGTTATTTTTTATAAGCACGTGTACTTGAGAAATTTAAAAAATGTAAGAAGCGTGTTAAGGAAATAAATTAATAAAATATGTTTTTTAAGTGTGAAGTGAGCTTCCAATCATCAAAAAAGCTTTCAATCATCAAGAGAGCGTTCAATCATCAAGAGAGCGTTCAATGATCAAGAGTGTGTTCAATGATCAAGAGAGCGTTCAATGATTAAGAGAGCTTTAAATCATCAAGATAGCGTTCAATGATCAACGGAGCTTTCAATCATCAAGAGAGCGTTTAATGATCAAGAGTGTGTTCAATGATCAAGAGTGTGTTCAATGATCAAGAGAGCGTTCAATGATTAAGAGAGCTTTAAATCATCAAGATAGAGTTCAATGATCAAGAGAGCGTTTAATGATCAAAAGAGCGTTCAATCATCAAAAGAGCTTTCAATCATCAAAATAGCTTTCAATCATCTAGAGAGCGTTCAATGATCAAGAGAGCTTTAAATCATCAAGATAGCGTTCAATGATCAACCGTGCTTCCAATCATCAAGAGAGCGTTTATTGATCAAGAGAGCGTTCAATGATCAAGAGAGCGTTTAATGATCAAGAGAGCTTTCAATGATCAAGAGGGCGCTTAATGATCAAGATAGCGTTCAATGATCAAGGGAGCTTGCAATCATCAAGATAGCGTTCAATGATCAAGACAGCTTCCAATCATCAAGAGAGCGTTCAATGATCAAGGGAGCTTTTAATCATAAAAAGAGCGTTCAATGATCAAGAGAGCATTCAATCATTGCTTCAGCTCGTCAACTAAGCTCTTCATTTTCAGAAGAGCTTTCAATCATCAAGAGAGCGTTCAATCATCAAGAGAACGTTTAATGATCAAGAGAGCTTTCATTCATCAAGAGAGCGTTCAATCATCAAAAGAACTTTCAATTTATGTCTTCTCTTAAATCATCTCATTTTATCGTTGTGCCAATTTCCCAATTCATTACCTTGAAAAATCTTCTTAAACCTTTCTAATGATGCTCTCTGTAATAATAAACTAACCATGTCGGCATTCCTTTTATCAACAATTTAACAAGGTGCCAATTGCAACAAAAAATGACATAAATTTTCATTAATTACAATTAAACACCATAATTAACGTACGTGATCGTATTTCATCAGACAAGCATAACTTTTGAAAAGTAAATCAAACAAGAAAAGTAACCGTCAAATAATTTTCCAGCATCTCTCATCTCTGTGACGAAACGGACAGACATTCAAAGTGCTCTTAAAATCGCATTTTGTTACTCAAATTTAATTTTAAAATGAATAAACATTTTTTAATCTAATTGAATTAAATTAATTTAGTAATTAACGATTAATTAATCAAAATAATTTACAATTTAACTTAGTACATGCTAAAAATATTGATTAAGGTAAATTTTTCTGTAAATGGAAAATTTAACCATAAAATGAGACTTTTAAACAAATATTGATGCATTTTTTTGTTATCATCATCGTTATTATTTAAACAAATATTGAATGTGTTACAAGTGGTTTAAATGTAAACAAAAAATAATTCTATAAAATTGTTACTTTGCTATCATGAGACTTCAGTATTGATGACAAAATTTATTAAATAATGAGGATGACGAGAAATGTCCCATTAAATTAAATGCTTATCAAATTTCAAAATATTTTGAATGAAACTAAAATTACAGGAATTATTTTTTTTTAATTTCAATCAATTTTTAAATCGTGACAGTAGTTTAAAGTTGTCTTGTCATCTTCGGTACAATCGTTATCAATTTTAAGTCCAAACATGTTTGAGGAACAACCTTGGAAATCGTCAAATTCTTGTATGTGACACAATTTTAAAGTGTAATCACTGTAATCTTCTAAATTTAAAAACAAAAAAATCTAAATTTAAATTAAAATGGGTGACTGACATACATTTAAATGATCATCATTATCATACTTTGGATGAAATTATATGAACCAAGATTTGCATGTCTTATTCAATTCAATCTCAAAGAATCATCATGACAAAATATAATTTTTTTTTTAGTTGATAAATGAATGTCTCAATTACTTCATTTACTTATCTTTCGTTTGTAACCGTGAATTGTTATTTAAAAAAAAATAAAAATATTTTCAGTCGAGATTTGATAAGGGAAGGGATTGCAATAAAAAGCGATATCACAGTTATCAGTTGGTATCTTATTATAAATATTTTATTTAGTACTTTGCAATAACTTTGAATGAACTTTAATGGTTTTTTAAATTTAAATGTCAACTATTGTGAAGTTTGCGCTGTAACCTGTTTTTTTCTGAGCACCTTATTAGAGTGGGTCAAATTTACAGATCTAAATTCAGCATTTATTTTCCTTTTGTGGAGTGCACTGAAGCTCAGTGCTCACACTTAGACCTTTAAGAGCTTTTGTGCTTCTCCTTACGAAGGGATCTTAGCTCTCTCTGGGACGATGCCTACTTTGTGAGCCCTGACCATCTCACTGTAAGAAGACTTGGTCCCTTTTGGTTTATTTTTTTAGATTGGTCCTGTACCAATTTTCACTTTTTTCTTTGCTTGTGGGGTGATATAGGCGTCAGAGCGATTCCTTTTATCGGCTCTTTGTGGTGGAGTCGTGGAGTTGGATGGGTAAGCTTTTGGATGATCTGCCATGGTACTTTTTTCTTGGACTTTTCAAGTGCTTCCTCTTTACTAAGTCCCAGTTTTAGGAGATTCTTGAGCCTTTTTCTCTGACTACCAAGCATATTCCTCTTAGTCCTATTGGTTCTCGTTTCGGGCTGACTGATGCCAAGGTTGTCTATGGCCTTTGAAACATCGACAGAGAAGGCCATGGAGGGTTGTGTCAACTTAACGTTGTCATCCTCTGCAGTGCTCTTTGTCCTGTCATCATTATTTTCTCCTGAGTTAGCTCTTGTCGTTGTACCTTGCATTAGATCTATATTAAGACCATTATGCACGTTCACGTCCATTGGGCTATTGACTTCAGGATTGGTGCCCTCTTGCAGAATTGCTCGATCACTTATAATCTTAGCAAAGTACTGGTTTAGAGTTTGCGTTTGATTTTTGTTGTTGTTTGTAGTCATATTTTGGTCCCATGGATAGGGGTTTGTATAAATCTCCGATTTCCCCCGACCATCGAGACTCGGGGTAATTACTGCATGAGTTCCCACTGGTGCTCATGAGGCTTCGTTCATGACTGACTCTGTACAGCCATTTAGCCATCGGCGCGGATTGTGCACCGCAGATAACCGAAGTTAAGTCATGACTTATGGTTGTAAACAGGTCTTTATTTGAATTTTATTTTCCAAGAGTTTTTCAATGCCAAAAGGTATTTGAACCCACTCTAATGGCATTTTCATGGTATATTCAAAGATGTTAGATTCAAATATTTTTTTTACACGAACCAACATAAGACCTTCAACATATCACGATTGTTACGTTTATTAAACTTACGATATTGAATACAAAAAATTATTTTATTTAATATTTTTTTTTAAATCTTAACTGTGAAAAACGTGTGTTGTTTTAAAAATCGAAAACCTAATAATAAATTTTTATGTTATTGTTACTAAGTGAATGATTAATTTTATATTTCAACTAGAATTTGAATAATATTATTGTGTTTTTGTTTCTAAATTTTTTTCAGATAATTTATTTTGAATTCAGCCAAAAATGTCACACATTTTTCGACTTTTGCTAAATCTGTTAATTTTCGGAGCAGTATTTGACGAGATACGATGTTACAATATCTTGGGAATTTTCATTCATCCAGGCAAAAGTCATTTTGATATGTTTCATCCGTTGATGCGAGGATTAGCCGAAAGAGGACATAATGTAACAGTTATTTCACATTTTCCAGATAAAAATCCACCGGTTGGATATAAAGACGTTGTTTTAGATGGTTTGAGTGATATCAGTTTGAATAATGGAGTTGATTTAGCGGTAAATTTTATTACTATTTTCATTTAATTCAATTTAATTTAAATTTTAAACTATTATTTTAGTGGTTTCGTGATCAACGTCCATTCTCTCACTATTTTGAAATATTTTTCTTGTACGATTGGGGTGTTAGCTCATGTGAAAAAGCCCTTAATTCGACATCCCTTCAAAAGTTTATAAAAACAAATAAGGAAAAATTTGATTTGATAATTCTTGAACAATTTAACACAGATTGTCCTGTTGGAATTGCGTACAAGTTTGATGCACCATTCATTAGCTTATCATCATGTGCTATGATGAGTTGGCATTATGAGAGATTTGGAATGCCAATTATACCATCTCATATTCCTGTGATATTCTCGGGTCATTCTGAAAATATGAATTTCTTGGAACGATTAAAGAATTGGTTTGTAATTCATAGTCACAACATAATTTATCGTCAAATGTTCCATCCAAAAGCCAATGAGTTGTTATCTAAATATTTGGGACCTGGAATACCAGATGTAGCTGAATTGGTAAAGAAAACAAGTATAATGATGGTAAATCAGCATTACTCGTTAAGTGCGGCCAAACCACTTCCACCTGCTGTAATTGAAGTTGGAGGAATTCACATTGCCGAACAAAAACCATTAGATCCTGAATTACAGAATTTATTGGATACAGCAGATAATGGTGTTATATTTATAAGTTGGGGTAGCATGGTCAAAGCTGATTCAATGCCGGACGATAGAAGAGATGCACTTTTAGCAGCACTAGGTCAAATGAAAGAACGTGTCATATGGAAGTGGGAAAACACCAGTCTGCCAAATAAACCGAAAAATGTTTATACGCGCCCGTGGTTACCTCAACGTGATATTTTGTGTCATCCTAAGGTGAGATTATTCATGAGTCATGGTGGCCTTTTGGGAAGTTCTGAAGCTGCATATTGTGGTGTGCCAGCTGTTGTTACTCCAATGTACGGAGATCAATTTATGAATGCTGCTGCAATTGTTAATCGAGGTATGGGCGTGCTGTTACGATTCCCCGAAATGACAACCGAAAATATTGTTAATGCGCTTAAAAAGGCACTTGAACCAGAGTAAGTTCATTTGAAATTTCCCAAATTTTATTCATAATAATTTAATTTCATTTCAACAGAATGGCACAAAATGCAAAAGCTGTATCTTATTCGTATAAACATCGTTTGAATTCTCCACTTGATACCGCAATTTGGTGGTCTGAACATGTCGCGGCAACAGGAGGACTTTCACTTATTCGTTCACATGCAGTAGATTTGCCTTGGTACGCATATCACTTATTAGATGTATGGGCTTTTGTACTTTTACTTCTCACTGTAACAACTTTTGCCTGGATTTGGATTATAAAACGTTTGTGTGGAAATAAAAAGACAAAAACGGGCAAAGGAAAAAAAGAGTAATTTGACAATACTTTTAATTTTATTATTTTTTTTATAAACTCAACAAAACCCCAGTGTATAAAAATGTGATATATTTGTATACTTTCTCTGATTTCCCAATATAATTGCAATAATTATCATAGTACAATACAAAAACTAAATAAAATGTATTAAATTTTAATAAAAAAATGCACAAAATTTATAATTTTGCTTTGAGTTCATCTATTTTGTGTTGTGCACGTTTTTGTAAGTCCACAAGTTTCATTGCCATACCCATATTGCCCTGAATTTTAACTTTACCTTGGAAAAATGCCTTCTGGGGATTAATTTTACCGGAAATTAACTCAACTACATCACAATCTTTCATTATAAAGGTAACATCAGGTTTTTCTATGAATAAAATTTAAATGTTAAAGTGAGAACTTCACACTCAAAAAAATTGTTTACCTGTTCCTTTATAGGTGACAGATCCTTTTCCAGTCTTTGCATTAATGACCCAATAACCTACAGCGCCATCAGGACCATCTGTGACTCGGAATCCGTAAATTCCTCGTACACGTTCAATGAGCCCTTCTTGATCTTCCTGCATTGCTTGTTCCAATAATTTCAATAATGGTGTAACTTGGAAACCTTCGGGTGTGTCTTTAATTTTCAATGCTGATGTCAAATTCAATTTGACTGGATTCCTTGCATTTGGAAAACCGAGTCGATATAAGGCCACAACAACAGCTCCTCCTAATCCAATGTTGTGTTGAAGAGCAAGTCTTGCATTTGGTACTTGACGTTTACCGGCTTCACCTCTCAATTGCCAACACAATTCATTGCATTGAGCTAAGCCCGTTGCTCCCAATGGATGTCCTTTTGATATGAGACCACCACTTGGATTGATCACATATTTACCACCATAGGTATTATCATTTTTCTCCACAAGTTCATGGGCTTTTCCTGGTTCACACAATCCTAAGGCCTCATATGTAATCAATTCATTTGCCGAGAAACAATCATGAAGTTCCACAACATCAACATCTTGTGGCTTGTAATTTGTTTTTGCGAATAATTTTTGAGCAGCATTTCGTGTCATATCGTATCCAACAATTTTCATTGCCGATTTTTCATTGAAAGTCGATGGTAAATCTGTCGACATTTCCATTCCAACAATTTCAACGGCTTGCTTCTCCAAGCCATAACGTCGCACAAAATCTTCAGATGCAAGGATACACGCTGCAGCACCATCCGATGTTGGACAACACTGTAATTTTGTAAGCACTTCATGTACTTGAGGACTCTTCTTGACCTGATCCAATGAATATTCATCTTGGAATTGTGAGTATGGATTATTTGTGGAATGTTTATGATTTTTATATGCAATTTTAGCAAAGTGTTCTGGTTTACTGCCATACTTCTTCATATGCTCAACTCCAGCATTGCCAAACAACTGGGCAGCAATTGGAGCTCCCGTTATATCAGTCACCTCACTCATTGCAATGACAAGTTTCTCAATGGGATTTGTTCGATCCATGTATTTGGATGTTAGAGAGCCACGTTCCATTTTCTCAAAACCCAAAGCTAACACACAATCATTCTTGCCATTTTCGATTAATTGCTTTGCTAATAGAAGAGCTGATGAACCCGTTGAACAGTTATTATTTACATTGTAAATTGGAATTCCAGTCATGCCAATTTCATAGAGTGCTCGCTGGCCACACGTTGAATCACCTGGAAATGAAATGTAAGTTTTTTAATATTGAATTTAAAGTTTGACCTTGAAATGCAAAATTTACCATACACATATCCGCACACGGCTTGCTTCACTTCATCATACTTGACTTTTGCATCATTTAAGGCTTTTGTCACTGCCTCCTTTGCCATGTCTGGATAATCAAAGTTCTCCCGGCGTCCAGGTTTTTCGAACTAAAAGGAAAAAAATAAAGAAAAATTGGATTATTACATTCATCATACGAAATTTTAGTTGAATGTAGGTTTTCATTGTAATTTTTTTATTATTTTACAACTAAAATCGTAACTAAACAGTTTCTTATCTCTTTGTTTTCTGTGTGCATATAAAAAAAATACGTACAAAAAAATGTACTTTGACTCATTCTCATCAATGCGAACCAATAAATTATACAAAAAATTACAATAACAATTAAAGATTAGGCTTGATTTTTTTAAACACTTGTTGTTATTCATGGATTTTCCTTTTTTGATGTCTTATCATTTTAAATTCAATCACATTTGATAAGATTTCCATGAATTTATCTCAATTTACTGATAAATTTGGATAGAAATGAACAAATAACTGCATTAATTTAAATCCAATAAGGGCAAGTGTACTTGAACCTAATTATTTAAATCATCATGCAGCAGAAGAAACTTGATTGCCTTGAAATTTTGTGCTTAGAAAAAGTACCGTAATGATTTATTTGAATCGGTATTTTTTTTCTTTTCATTTTTTTTTTACCACCACTAAAATACAAATAAATTTCACTTTTTACAATTCATTTCCTTTCACATGAGTTTCATGTCTTGTACTGGTCAACATGAAATTGTGTAATAAAAACATCTATTGGATAATTTTGCATTAAAACTGGTTTTTCTTGTTCAAAATAATCACAATTCTGCCTCGTAAATTAATAAAAATAATGATATTTTTGTGCGAAATTTGATCATGACAAAGACGAAACTGAAAAAAAATACTGACCTTTGTCATTCCACATCCAATAACGTAAACTCTCATTTTGATACAATTATTTTTTAGCTTAAATTAATAATTAAATTTTATACAGTATGAGAAATAAAATGTTTTTATGAATTAAAAGACACGTTTTTTTCTTGTACAACTAATTCCTTTGAAATTTGTTGACTGAATGAATGAATGAATGAAATTAAATGAATGAACGTAGCAAATTTTGTCTTATAAGAAATCAGAGATGGGAATTCAAATTTATGTGTTACAGGTTTACTATGTAAGTAGATAAATGTTTGACAATCTCTGTTAAGTGACTGAGTAACTTGTTAAGTAGATTGAATTTGACAGCTCATTTTGTATACATACACATACAGAAACTTCAAAAATTCTGTAGGTAAATAAAGATTGTCAAACTTTCACCTACGTATCCAGTAAATCTTGACAATCCATTTTGTATAGAAAGACGTACGTAAACATCAAAATGTTTGTATGTAAGCAGCCCGTGTCAAGTCCACAGGATAGAATTTCTCTTGTCATTTCATTTGACGTATATTTTCTATAGAAACACATACAGAAACTTAAAAATTTTGTATGTGAAATTTTAAAACTTCAAAATGAATTCTGTTCTATGGACTAAGCCCGTTACCTGCGGCAGGTGGCGGATTGGCCATATCGGCAATCTGGCAAATGCCAGAAAGGCCGCAGTCGATCGTATTGTTAAAGTTAAATTTAATGTAAATTTTAAAGAAAATCATACAGAATGCCAGGGCCGTTAATTATTTTCAATCCGCCTCTGTACCCGCGCCAGTTACACAATGTTTCATGTTTTCGTTTTTTTTCTATATAAAAATTACTGTTGAACGTCAATTTACAAGCAAAATCCATAAGATAGAAATCCACTTGACATTTCATTTGACGTTTTTTGACATTTCTATGGAAAAAATACGGAAACTCCAAATTTTAAATGTGAAATTTTAAAATGTCAAAATGAATTCTGTTCTATTGAGTAAGCAGATAAAATTTGACAGCTCATTTTGTATAGATACTTATACGTAAACGTCAATATTTTTGTACGTAATAATGAATTATCAAATTCTTATCTGCTGACTTTAAAAGATAATCATTTAAAAGTTTGACAATTCATATTTAGGCACAAGATTTTTGACGTTTCCGTATCTGTATCCATACAAAACAAACTCTCAATTTTAACTTGCTAATCCCCTTAGCCCTTTAGAAATGATACAAAATGAGATATTCTAAACACAATCACATTCAAGTGCGCATTCAGGGATTCAGTTAATGGAAAATTGAAGTCAATTTCAAAGATAAAATATTTTGGACTTAGACTGATAATAAAAATGTTCGAAAATTTAAAAAATATAAAAATTTTTAGGAAAATCAATCAAACAAACGAAGTGAGAGAATATTCAAATTCTCGAAGTTTGATACTTTTTCAAAATAATTTTTAAGTCTTAAAATTGATTCATGAGCTTCACTCAAAAAAAAAATTGGATGAACCCTCGCAAGGTGACAGACTGAAGAAATTCCGGAAAATTTAACGGTTTTTTGTTGTTGATTTAAACTTCAAAAGAATGATGACATATCGGACATCTAACGGGTTTTTGATCATCCAGAATATTTTTTCCAATCCAAAAAGAGAGACAGCGATAGAGAGAGCAATTTTAAATGACATCAGATTGCATTGAACCGGATTTTTATGAATCGGGTACTTTCCATCTCTGTCATTTTCATTAAAGTCTCATGTAAATGTCATTTTCGGCTTATTTTGTCGCAAAAACAATCGAAAAACGCGGGTCACTGAGTTCAAAAAGAAAATTTTCATTTAAAATAATCAAAATTTATGACTGAAAGAAAATTCAATTCAAATTAACTCGAAAATAGAAGAATTCGTCAAAGAAATACTCAAAAATATTGATAGAAATTAATTTGACATGGACAAAAGGTAAATTCACATATATTTTGTGTCAATTTCACATGTCGATTAACCTTTTCTTTTACTTTTTCGTAGCTTAATTTCACCAAATCGTACTCTCTTGAATCAGAGCTTGACACGCCAAGTAATAAACAACCACAAGCGCAATTGTGTCATTTTCGGTTCAATTAATGCAGTCCTTTTATCAATTATTTGGTTCGACATTTCCCAAAAATGTCCATATTCGTTTTCGTATTGGTACTATTGTGAATATGCAGCTGCCGGAATTTTATCATTGAGTCTGATTTATTACATTTTAAGTTATATGTACCATCGATATTTTGTCTCACCATTAAAAGTGACTGAAGATCAACGAAAACTATTGCGTTTAGATGAAAATGATGGCACATTTGTAATTTCACCCACAAAAAGTCCAGATCCAAATGTTACATTTGACAAAACAAGTGCTCCAATTAATGTTTCAACACTCAGCTGGCAATCGTACAATGAGGGAACTCCAACAGGGGTCTCGTCAGCTTCATGGACTTATAACAATAATATGACAAGTCAATCTTTTGATAGTCCGTCGTTTAATTTGATGAACATTTCGGCGGATGTTAGTTTTAATCAGAGTTTACCATCGGGAGTTTCATTCCGGAATTACAATCACCAATCGGAGATGATTACAGATGCGAAGGAGATAAAGAAATATTTGAAGGAGACAAATGAAGCTGTAGCGAAAAATGCAAATATTTTATCATCACCTGATCAGTCAATGGGACAGACAAATCAGAGTTTTTCAAGTTTCTGGAACAATTATCGTCTTGATGATTTGAGTGCATTACTTAAGACATCGCTTTACCAACTGTCACCTAGCACTTCCGGGACTTCGAAACAAAATTTAAAGGAAGATCATTCGTCGTCTGGTCTCAGTAAAGGCCTTGATGCGGGAAATTCAGAAGTTTTAAAGAAAATTCCATCGGAAAAGTTATCAGCATACGTTGCAAATCTCCGTTTATGGATGTCAGACACAATTTTAAATCGAATCGTCAAGGAATTTGATCACATTAACGAAACACTGAAATCACGTGGCTTTTCAGACATTCAAATTGGAGCCGTTGGCTTTGAGCGCTTAAAGAAAACCGCTGAAAATCATCAATTGGTATCACTTCACGTCCCCACACTTCCAATGATTATTCCATTCCTTGAAATGTCCACAAATCAGGAATATCTCGTCAATCGTATTCGTGATCTAGCACACGGTAAATGCATTTCCGATTATCGTTGGAATTCAGGCAACTCATATCGTGGCACATCATGGGATGATCACATGCCAACTGATGCTGCAATTTTATTTCACTTATTCTGCACTTACTTGGATGGACAATTGATGCCATTACCAGATCGGAGTCGGCCATTCTACGGACAATACGTCATCGAAATCGATGGAAATAAGAAGTCGCAAGCTGAAATTTTGAATGATGTGAAAAATAAAACGAAATGTGCTATTTTGTGTATGAATCCCATGAAGCCAAAGTTGAATTTCATTAGTGATGAAAAAATTCATACATGTGCACATGATCGTAACAATCTCTTTTATGTGATCATCCAATTTTTGTTGTTCATGAAAACCAGAAATGAATCGCTGTTGGAGGGAGTCAGCTTGGGAAAACGTGGCATAAATATCATGTGCTGTGTTGAAGACGGAAATATTTTGGAATAACTTTTAACTTAAATCAATTTAAACGAATGAAATGACTGAAAATAAATAAAATTAAATGAAACAATTGAAATTTAACACTTTTTTCCTCCTTTAAGTTAACTCCATTTTTATTTATTTTAATTTTTTAATATTAATTCATAATAATTTTCATGCTTCAAATTGAATTTCAATGCCAAATTTTTGCAAAGCAATAAATTTTCTAAGTTTTTTTTCTTTAATTATATTTAAAATTCAATATTAAATTTATATGAGTTCACTTTTTACCTATATAAAAATCGTATATAAGGGATAACAATAAATCTAATTTAATTTAAAATTAATGATAATCATAAGTCCTCATAATCTTTGGTTGTGAATGAATTCTGATAAGATTTTCATTTAAGATCCATATAATTCGAGCCTCGTTTTTTCCATATTTTTGACTTCATATGGCACAAATAGTGTTTTTCAATTAATTTTTTTTAAATTTTAAGACGGAATCAGAATTTTTTAAATTTAACATTGATGATTCATGAGATTTTATGTTACAAAAGAGGCAACATGGGGTTTTTAAAGTCTAACAGTTTTTTTTTTCAAAATTTTCTGGAATTTAATGCAATTTTTATATGAGATGAAGAGATTTCAAAAAACATTTAAGAATGAACTTATTCAAATATTTCTTGATTACAGTTTTTTTTGCATATTATATGTTTTTTTTAATGTAAGTTAAATTTATATTTTTTTTGTTTTAATTTAAAGCTTTTGAATTTTAACTTTCCTTAATGCTTGCCAAAGCTTGATAAACGGAAAAATCTGCTTGATGTTCCAT